>JAEQBH010008359.1:0-111012 GCA_016808115.1 Tetrastigma voinierianum
CCCACCCACAGGAAAATAATTTGACAAAACACTTTAAAAATTCCATCGCCCCTAGAAAATGAAAACACTTTTCCTGTTTGGTTCTATTGGAAGAAAAAGATTGATAGATATTTTATCCATTTGGAATAATATTTCGTTTTTTAATTTAATTTCTTCTTACAACTCAAACACTTTAATAAAAATACAGTAAACTATTCCCATACTCGAACCCGAAACATTTTCCCTTTTTTAATGGATATTTTTAACTTAGCAAAGTTTCTTAATATTCAATCAAAAATTTTTGAAAATAATTTTTAAAAATATATCGTTTATCAATGAGGCCGATCAGATAGTTAAGAAGCAGCTTTTATACGGTAAATGTAATTCATATAATAAAATATTATAAAATCAGAATTTAAGCTTACTGTATCGTAGTTAAAAAAATCATATTACTAAAATCTTATCAAATCCTTATTTTAAAAAGAATGTTATTATTGAAAATGTTTCAAGATCACTTTCTAATGAGCTTCTAAATATTATTAAAAAAGTAATTTTATATTATTAAAGCTTTAACAAAAATGAGTTATCTTAAAATAATAATCAACCCTTACATCTTGGCAATGGTTTTTAGGAAGAAAAAAGACTTATTTATATGCTACCAAAAAGGTTTCAAATGCTCATCCAATAAATTTAGTACAAATTTTCCTTAATTGAGTAAAAATAAAAAAGGAGCAATCCCACAAAACTTTAGATGATTTGATAAAATTAAATAATTATATATAAAAGATACGTTATAGTATGAAACTATAAATAAGGGTGGTGGGTATATTATATTATTGGATTTGGAAATATTTATTAGGTGATACATTATTCAATTATAGGATAACTATTTTTTTTTAAAAGGCAGGCAAGTGTGTTACTTCAATGAGGAGAGATAACATTTTATTTTTTATTTTCTATCCACGCAATACAAAATGAGGTACTATTATTTTAGGCAATCAAATCTGAAGAAATCAATGGTGATTTGGAATTTAATATAATGTTTCTTGGGAACATCATTTTTATTTAAGTTTAACTAATAAAAATTAATAAATAAATTTGGTAGAAAATCAACTCATGTTTGTTGGGATTAAAGTATGAAACCCATTCAACCATGGTAGCTAATTATAAATTTGGTTAACAGCTATGGATATAAATAATCAATAATAGTTATTTTAAAAAAAAAAAAAAAAAATCAACAATAGTTGGTAGACCTAGGGGCTAGTTGACTAAGTTCTCAAGAAACAATGTTTGAAAATAATTTTTAAAACATATAGAAGTAATTTATTTTTATGTAAAATTTTATCCACATAAAAATATTTTTGAAGTGTCATGATATCCAAAATCAATAATACCTCATAAAATAATATTGTTCTATAAAATATTTTTAAGTGTCAAGATATCCAAAATCATATCATACCAAATCAACAAATTTATAAAATAATATGAAAATAAAATCTTGTTCTATAATAATAATAATAATAAAAAAGATTTTATGTAATTATTATTAGAACAAAATTATTTTCAATAATCTAAAAGATTAATTTGAAGTGTACCTAAATCCATTGAGATACAAGAGAATCAATTTTTAGTTTGTTTAACACAAGGAAAGGAATCGTGTGGTTGGTAATCCAGTGATTTCCTAACAATAAACTTGAGCCAATATTTACAACTTTTTTTGTATTTTCATTTATTTCTTAATATATCCTTAAAAACAACACCAGACAAATTTATTTTAAAAAATCAACTTATCCTTGTAGTAAGTTCTAAAAAAACTATTTAAAGCGAAATTTAATGAAACATGTCTTTTTAAGTTAAAATTGTTTTACGGGATAAGATGTATAAATGCCTTTAAGTTTTCCACTTATGTCCCTCTTTATTCCTAAAATTTATTTCGATCCCAAGATACCCCTGACATTTATTATAAGAGTCGCTTACGCTCAAGTGGTAACAAGTTACCATGAGACCAAAATGCTCGGCGTATAAGTGAGTTACGAGCAGAAATGTCAAGGAGGCTTGGGATTAAAAACTTAAGGGCAAAGTGGGACGTACACGTAAAGTTGGTGATTCGGGTCAAGCCCACATTGAACTTAGGTCAACCTGGGTGGGGCCACCGGCATTCGCTTCTCGGCTAATAAATAAGTTCTCAATGAATTCCTAATTTTAGCGCACACCAAATTACTCCATTATGTTTCAATCAAGGTCCCAACCTAGCTATGCTAATCAACAAGTCAGCCAAATTTGGCCAATAAAATAAAGAAATTAACCCGATTCTAATTTCGAGCAGACACCCCTCAAATTACCGCCTACATACACACAAAACCCGAGACATTTATGTACTAACCTTTTTATAGCTTCCCAAACACCCAACTCATTGGTCAAGCACATTTATTTTTCTAATTGATACTCTAGTTTTTTTTTTTTTTTTTTTTTTTTGTTAGGCCATGAGGTGTTCTAAACGAGTTCGTGCACACACGAAAGATACCTTTAAGCTATACAACACCCACACTAATTCCCATTCGAGCCGGTATGAACCATAAGGGTGGTAAAGCTCTACCATAGAACACAGCTGCATTCGCTCTAACTCAAGATCTCTAATTAAATCAGTAGAGACTCTAACTATCTCACTTACACGTCACTAAGTAGAAAGATATAAGCACTTATTTATCCTTCTTGTTTTCTCTTTGTGGGCTTTTAAAAGGAGTGTCCTCAGCCCAGTCCAGCCCATTATTAGTTAGTTTAAATCTCAATTTCACATGTCCTCCAGCCCAGTCCAGCCCATTATTAGTTAGTTTAGCTCTCAATTTCAGAGGGTGAGAAACCCATTAAATCACCAATCCCATAATAATGATTTACCCATGAATTAAAAAAAGGACGAACAGTTTAATTGAAATTCATCCTATCCTTACATGTTCCTTAAGTCATAGAAATAAGTTTATGTTTGGTTCACTCCACCAGAAAATAAATGATAAAACTTTATAACATATATAAAAAATGTATTTATGTACGCTACAGAAAGGATAAGAGAAAGCCCTTGAGAAATAGATGGCAATGAAGTCAAATTCTAGCAAAGATTTAGAATTATTAATTCGGAATATCTGATTAAGATAAACCCACATTGAGTTAAGGGCATAATCATCAAACTATCATTTTGCTTGTCCACCTCAACCCTAGTTTCAAGTTTGACAAGTTTAAGGAAAAGTCCTTAAAGAATCGACTCAAATGTAGATTTTTTATTAGAACGACTCAATTTTCGACAATAACATCAACAGAATATACAAAATGAATAAAAGTTATAAATTTAAAAATTAAAAAAAAAAAAAAAAAAAGATGAATAAGGGAAAAATAAAGAATTCAAACATGTAATATTCAGTATATTTTAGCACCAAAATGCGCATCCTAATTTCAACAACCTCATCTCAATCGCTACGCGCCCACTTCTACCGGTTTGTTTATTTTATTATTATTATTTTTTGTTTTTGTTTGTGTATTTATTTATTTATTTATTTTGTTTCCGTCATCCCCTTTATATTCCTAGTTGTCTTTAGCTAAACCTCGTTCCAATTTTTTGTATTTTCTTATCAAATCAAATTATTATTTTTTATTACGATTAGATAAATTGAAATTCATTTTTAATTAATTTTATAAAAGTAACAATGTTAATTAGATAGATTTCAAAATTAATGAAAAATAAGATATAATTTTATAAAATTAATTAAAATCTAATATTGAAAATAACAAAAAAAAATTAATTTTTTAACAATTATAGAAAATTTAAGACTAATCCTTATTCGAACCAAGAAGAATTATAAAGACAATAAAACTCTATAATTATTGAGATAAATATATAATAATAAAATTATTATTTTTTTATCTCCCTGTCTCACTATTTTCTCTTCCATGTGATTGTGATAATAAAAATAACCTCTCAAATTCTTATTTTTCAAGAAGAAGTTAAATAATATCTAAACACTTTTTTCTTAACATTATCTCATTGTGATTTTTTTTAACCGTGGATGTCCGAAACAGCTTGTGACACAACTTTCGGACACTTGAACTAATCCCATTGGACTCGAAGTTAATGACCTAAGAAAACCTCCATGGAATTATTCATCATTTATCTTATCTCATATATAGACACGAAATACGATAAATTGATGAGAATCATTATCCACTATATGCATATATTGCAGATGAAATTATAATAGATAGAATAGAATATACATATAAAGTATCTAAAAAGATTAATTATTTTTCCATATTATTTAACTTCATAAAAATGGGAAGAAGCCGATATAGAAAATGGATCATAAAATAATTAATTTCAATGATAATATTCAAACTTATCCACTACCCTTAATAGATTATGACTGAAGATAAGAAATTAATATCAATGAAAATCGAAAACCCAATCTCATTTATATATATATATATATATATAGAGGTTATGTCATTCATTAGGTTATAATCAATCAATCATTCATGAAAAGGTTGAAGAAAATGACTTCTTCTTCTTCTTCTTCTTCCTCTAAGAAAAGCTTCGCTGCAATCAGTTTCTCCGTTTCCTTTCTCCTTCTGTTTGTTTTGGGTTCCGCCGTAGAGGTTTCTCACGATGGAAGAGCCATCATCATTGACGGCAAACGTAGGATCTTGCAGTCTGGCTCCATCCATTACCCTCGTAGCACCCCAGAGGTCTCTCTTTATCTCCCATCTTCTTCTTCTTCTTCTTTTTTTCTTTTTTTTTTTTTAATTTTTTTCTTTCCTATAACTAAATATATATATATATATATATATTTCTGTGTTTGTGTTATTGAATAGATGTGGCCAGATTTGATAAGGAAAGCGAAGGCAGGAGGTTTAGATGCAATAGAGACTTATGTTTTCTGGAATAGTCATGAGCCAGTTCGTAGGGAATATGATTTCAGTGATAATCTTGATCTTATAAGGTTCATCAAGACTATTCATGCCGAAGGACTTTATGCAGTTCTTCGGATTGGACCTTACGTCTGTGCTGAATGGACTTACGGGTAAATTAAATGTTTTAAAAATCGGATCGATCGTTGAAATTTTCTTTTGAATATAAAAAGTCATATATGTATAATTTTTTAAATTATTAATTTTATATATATTTTATTTTAGTTATATAAAGTAAATAAATAAAATAATTATTTTTTATAAGAACTATTATAATAAAATTATTTATCTTAATAATCACATATATTATATAAATATTTTTTTATTTATGATTTGACAGACCCTTTTGAAAAAACTAATATTCAAATCTTAATTTTTGTTATTTTATTTACCTTATTTTGATAAAAATATTTTATTGGTTTTTTTGTAAAATAATATATTTTTTCTTTATGATATATGTAAATACATTAAATAGAAAATGGTATTTTAATTCTTCGAAAATAGTAAAATTCTCAAAAAAAAAAAATCTTAATATATTTAATATGTTTGATTTTAAACATATAAAAAACAAATACTTAATACTTACTACTATTAAGTTAAAAAAAAAAACAAACTGTCCCTACTTTTTTCTTTTTAATTTTGTTTCTTATTAGTTGTAATATCATTTTGACTTACAAGTTTTAATCTATCAATTTTAATGTAGAGGGTTCCCTATGTGGTTGCATAATTTGCCTGGCATTGAATTCCGGACAGCGAATAAAGTTTACATGGTAATAATTAATTAGTGATTCGATTAATTATATGTTACATTATTTGATTCGGAGGCTTATCAATCTCTCAAATGTAATTAATTTGTACTCCTGTGACGTAGCCCGGTGCCCATAAAAACTCCGGGATTCTGGCTTCGACGAGATGCAAAATTTCACGACCTTGATTGTGGACATGGCAAAACAAGAGAAGCTTTTCGCTTCACAAGGAGGCCCTATTATCATTGCCCAGGTAGGGTTCTTGGATTTTTTATTTTTTATTTTATGAAAGTCCTTTTCTTTTATTGGGTAAATACTGATTTTATATTATGATATGTTATTAAATATATAAATTTTTTTTTTTTAACAGATAGAAAATGAATATGGTAATATTATGGAACCTTACGGAGGCGCTGAAAAGTTTATATTGAGTGTGGTGCGCCATGGCCGACTCCCTCAACATTGGAGTTCCATGGGTTATGTGCCAACAGAGTGATGCCCCACAACCAATGGTATTTAACTATTTTTTTTTTTAAAAAAAAAAAAACTTTTTGAGGAAATTAATGTTTGATAAAATGTTGACAGATCAACACGTGCAATGGGTGGTACTGTGATTCATTCACGCCGAACAATCCGAATAGTCCTAAAATGTGGACTGAGAATTGGACTGGCTGGTTCGTCTTCTGATTCTGATGACATTTATTTTTTTTATTTTTTTATTTTTTGACTATTTATTTGCTTCATAATTATTATTTCTAAGACTGAAATTACGATAATAGGTTTAAGAACTGGGGTGGAAAAGACTCATCGAACTGCTTGAAGACCTGCCCATTTCCCGGTTGCCCGGTTTTTCCAAACCGGTACTTTCCAAAAATTATTATACGGTAATTTGCATTATTTCATATTCAATCTTTTTTCAATCAATTTTAAATTTATGGGAAAAATATGTTATGGGATATCGATTTCAAATCATTTAAAAAATGATGATTAAATAGTTTTATTTGAAATTTGTTCTAACATGTAATCAAATATTTGATAAAAACAATTGTATATATATGAACCATATGTACAAGTCTTTGTGATCACGATTGCATATTTTTTATTATATATTTAATCTATAGACCGAACATGAAATAAGATTATTTAATTTTATCTTTCAAATAGTTTGAAATCGATATCACATTAGCATACTTTTTGTTGTTCTTTTATCTTTTTTTATTTTTTTAGTATCACGGCGGTACCAATTTTGGTAGAACAGCTGGTGGCCATACATTACAACATCATATGATTATGACGCGCTCTTGATGAATTTGGTAAGTGATCATTTATTTTATTATATGACAATCATTTATCGTAATATACTATTATTAAAAAGAATTATCCATAAAACCTGGTATTTTCATGCTCCGTTACATCAAAAATATAAATATTTAAATCTCTAAGAATGCTCAAACATCCTCCATTAACAAAATAATTAAAATAGATTAACTACTTTTTTATTAGTAACCATCTATGAATACTTTCAAATCCTCTTCAATCTCCAAGTTTAAGAAACTATTTTCTAATCTTCAATATCACGTTGCTCCAAATAACTGTTTCCAGCCCTTTTAACAATTTAATCGTAGTCTCTAATTACCCATCCTATTTTCCATTGACTTTACAATTTACAGGTAATTTGAACCAACCAAAATGGGGACATTTGAAGGACCTCCACACTGCTTTGAAGTCAATGGAGGAAACTCTCACAGAGGGAAACATAACCCAAATTAACATGGGAAATTCTGTTGAAGTAAGTTTTCTATTTATTTATTTTTTTCTTTTACATAAACAAATTCTTGTGTAAATAATTTCTTATATTTTTGGGTATGATAAATTATTTTCCAATGTTTTATTAGGTTACAGTGTATGCAACAAAGAAAGTATCAAGCTGTTTTAGCAATTCCAACACCACTAGTGATGCTACATTCACCTACGGTGGAACTGTATATACTGTTCCTGCTTGGTCTGTTAGCATTCTTTTCCACATTGTAAGAAGGAAGTTCTATAACACACTGCCAAGGTAATTAATACAAACTTGTTCAATTAAAAAAAAAGAAATCTTATTATTTGATTAGATTTACACGAGTTTGCTATATTAATTTGGTAAATATATATATTAAATTTCAGGTAAATGCTCAAACTTCAGTGATGGTAAAGAAGAAGAATGAAGCTGAGGACCAGCCAGCTTCTCTTAAATGGTCATGGAGGTCAGAGGTGATTGATGACGCCACAGTTAATGGAAAGGGTCAAATTTCTGCTAATAGAATCATTGATCAGAAGATGGTTAATGATCAGAGTGACTATCTGTGGTACATGAACAGGTAAAATTAAGCCTAATACAATACAATATTGATTTAGGTTAACAATACGATATAAATTTATTGATTTAGATTAACAATACAATAGATAAAATGATGTAATATCTAGATTAATAGTAAAAATGATTAGTTCAAGACCTATACATAACATGATTTGATGATTTCAGATCAAGAATGACAAATAATAACTTCTATTTTCTAACAAACAAGGATTTGAAAAAGAAAATAAATGAAAGAACGATTAGGGTTTTACACTTGACTTGGCTAGTTTCCATTTCTTTATTTATTTATTTTATCATTACATAACATTTTTGTTTATTCTTCATATGTGTGTGTGTATATATATATAGTGCGGATCTCAGTAAGGAGGATCTTATTTGGACGACTAATAATTTGACGTTAAGAGTAAATGCAAGCGGCCAAATTCTTCACGCTTATGTTAATGGTGAATACATTGGTTCGCAATGGTCAACGAATGGAAATTCTAAGTATATGTTTGAGGAGAAGGTGAAGCTCAAGCCTGGAAAAAATTTGATTGCATTGCTTAGTGCTACCATTGGTTTTCAGGTATATATATATATATATATATATAAATATAAATGCATTCTTTTACTTTATATTGAAATTTTTAATGTCTTAGGAATTCAGTTTATGCTATAAGTTTGTGTAATTGTATACAGAACTATGGAGCCTTCTTTGACATGGCTCAATCTGAATATCTGGGCCTGTGGAGATCGCTGGAAGAAAGGGAGATGAAACGATAATCAAAGACTTGTCATCACATAAATGGTCATAAAGGTTGGAATGGATGGTATGGTTACGCAGCTGTATGATCCGGAAATCGCCGGCTTATACTTCTAAAATAATAAGGAAGAAGGAGATGTACTCCACCAACAGGAATTTGACTTGGCACAAGGTACTGAAACCGTTGCTATCCACTCCCTAGATTCAATGCGTTTTAAAATTATGAGGTTTTTTTATTCCTAAACTAATAATATCTACATGATGGTAAATAAGGGTCTCTAATGGGCTAGGGTCGGATCGTTTGGCCTAGATAAATGAAGCACAGGGCTTGGCTTCTGTCTGGCCGGTAGGCTCGTTGGCCTTTCAACGAGCCAGGTCATGGTTAGCATTTTGTAGAGGCCAGCGGCTCAACCCAACCCATGAGCGTTGTACTAATTTTTGTTATTGTAACCTCTTTCTCTAGTGTAAAATTTAATGCATAGATTAAGTTGCATTTTTATTTGACTTATATAATAAACTTTTAACAAAATATATATTATAAACATACAGATGTCTTTAAAAAAAAAAAAAACAATTCATGACCCTCATATGGAGGTATATCTAAATTACGAAGAACAACATTGTTTGAATTACGCTTATATCTCTCTCTCTTCTCTGTAGACCACGTTCAAGGCTCCTCTGGGAACAGACCCAGTAGTGGTAGATTTACAAGGCCTGGGTAAAGGTGAGGCCTGGGTGAACGGCCGCAGTCTCGGCCGCTACTGGCCGTCTATCATGGCGGCAGAAGATGGGTGCGACGCCACCTGTGACTACCGCGGCAAATACACCAACACAAAATGTCTTACAAACTGTAAGTAATCCCACCTTAGACAGTTAACTCGATACGATCTCACACTCCGCTTCATATAAAAGTCATAGTAATGTTATTTAAGCTTGAAAGGTTATCACCTATTCGGTCTTCGACTTTCTTATTGAATTTGGATACTTATTATCGGTGCTTTCATTGAAAACCGATGCTTAGCAGAAAAGGGTACCCGATACTTTAAAGGTGTGTCCTGAATGAATAGTATCTAGAGTGTAAACCGTATGTCCTGACATAATCCCACATCAATTCCAGATAAAAAATATAAAATAGTATTTAAACTTGAAAGGTTCTCCCATCTTTATCGGCCGATCTTTGACTCTGATTCTTCTCCTCGATACAGTATCTGTATCATCTTCAACCATATTATCTTTTATTCTTTTTGTTATGAATTTTCAGGTACCATATTCCTAGATCCTTCATGACAGGCGATGACAACACACTCGTCCTGTTCGAAGAATTCGGCGGCAACCCATCTCTGGTAAACTTCCAAACCGTCACAATCGGAACGGCATGCGGAAAAGCTTACGAACACCATGTCTTGGAATTATCCTGCCAGAATCGCCACCCCCGGATATCAAGTTCGTTGAGTTTCAAGTGATCCAGCCAAGGCAGCTGTGGATCGTTTAGAAAAGGGTCCTGCGAGGGGAAAAAGGATGCGTTGGGGATCGTCAAATCGGCCTGTGTCGGAAAGGAATCGTGCTCTCTCCATGTTTCGGAGAAGGCCTTTGGATCGGCGAGTTGCGGCCGAACCCCCAAGAGGCTTGCGGTTGAGGCTGTTTGCTAAAATGTTAATTTATTTATTGCTACAATTAAGTTTTTGATTAAGTTAAAATAAGAATACTCTGTTCAATGGAAATAATTTTTTCGTAAAAGACGAGGGGACCAAATTTTACCTTATTAGCAAATGAATAATTAATGATAAAGCTCAACTGATAAAAGGGGTGATGAAGTAGAAACTGCAATTCAGGCGAACAAACCAGACCAGGCTGATATTGGACCAGGTTAAAATTGGCTCAATTTTTTTGAGCTTAAAATGTAACAGCATAACCCACTCCTAAATCTTGATGGATTGGACTAAATTTTCTTATAAAAGAAAAAATTGGAGAACATACCGAGTTTAGCTAATAAATTAACGGTCCAATCGGACCCTAATTTCTGGTGGACCAAAGTAGCCTAATAAACTGGGCCAAAATTGCAACCTCTAGATGAGTGGAGCTCTGTACTTTGAAACATAAGTCTAGCTCAAGTAGTAAAAGGAAATGAAAGATGTGGGGAGCTCCAAACTCAAGTCTTGGAACATAGTTTGGCTCAAGCGATAAAAGGGAACATAATGTAGTTCGAGTGATAGAAGGAAAAGAATGGTGTCAGAAGCTCCAGACTCGAGTCTTGGAACATAATCTAACTCAAGTGGTAAAGAAAATGAATGATGAATATAATCTAACTCGTAATAAAGCGTAGCGAATGGTGCAAGGAGCTCCTTGCGTTTCAGCCAAATGGCAAAAGGTATTAGAGGAAAGGAAAGGGTAGCTTGACTTAAATGGTAACGGTAATAAAAGGAAGGATAGCTCAAATGGTAAAGGTAAACATAGCCTAACTCAAATGGTAGCGTAAAATAGCCTAACTCAACTCAAATGATAAAGGTGATAAAGGAAGGAAAAGGAAAAGGATGGTGCATGGAGCTCTAGGCTCCAGTCCCCAAACATAGCCTAGCTCAAATGATAAAAGATGATGAAAGGGAAATCGATGGTATCCGAAGGAGCTCCAGGCTCAAATTCTAACAAGAATCTTATAAGAACCTTAAAACTCAACTCCTTGGAAGTATGAGCTTTTATAAGAACCTTATTGCTAAAACTCAAATCCCTATAGTGCTAAAACTCATGTCCCTATAAGAACGACCTTATAAGAAACTTGTAATAACAATTTAATAGCAATCGAAAGATATTCGACACCAAAAGTGAATAAATGTAAAAACAAAATAATAATGATGATACAGTAATATGTTTTCAACTCTATCGTCGTGCTTGTCTGCATCTCAATTTCAAGGATGCCTAAGCTTTTACTAGTATAAAAATACCGACCTAATGGGTAGCTATCACCGCCCCTATATAAAAGGTAGCAGGTCTTGATAATCCCATGTAACAACAGATGATTAAGGTTGTTGATGTTTTTTTTCTTTTTTGACAACAAAATAGAAACAAATGATTATGTTAGATCTCTCTAAAAGCTCCATTCTGAAAATTCATGCACGTCTGATGATGATTCCCCAAAAAGCACCGAAAATTTTAGCTCATTTGGAACTGAAACCGCGCCTTCTGCCGCCGTCTCCGGCGGTTTCGAGTCTGCTCTTTCGCACTCCTCCGGTGGTGCCTTGCGAGCGTGTTTAGACGCCGCCGTCTGAATTTCCGCCGGCGATAGAGCAGCGGCGCCTGGAATATCCGGGGGTGCTGAAGGGAAATTGAACCTCGCCGACGCCCCACGGAGGCACAACAAGGCGGCGTCGTAGGCTCTGGCGGCCTCCTCTGCGGTTCCGTACGACCCTAACCAGATTCTGTCACGGCTGTGCGGCATCCGAACCTCCGCCACCCACCGCCCCCACTTCCTCATCCTCACGCCGGTGTAACGGCCGCTTACGTCGTTGCCGTCGCCGTCCTTTCTCGCCGATGGTCTCACCATTTCTGCTTGACTGAAAAAAGCAGGGGATGAAGAGTTGGTCTTTATAGGGATTCAAGAACGTGGAGGACGCGCGGATCGGTTACAGGAGTGACACGTGTGAAAACACGGAAATATATCATCTTGACAATAATAAGGGTGAGATGTGGCACATTTTGGGCCGTTGAATGGGAAGTAGTACAATTTGGAGCTTACGCATATTCCTTCGGTGGACACGTTGTGTGTGACTGAAAGTCCTACTGTGGTGGGACCGACCTTTGACTGTCTTCTTGATTTCCTGATGATAGATGTCCTCTTTCACTCCCTCATTTGACTTCGGTTACAATAATTCTTTACTAAATATAATTAATATTAAAAATAAATGAGAAAAACCAATATTTGAATACGACCATATAGTTTTTTTTTTTAAAGGAAATAAAATTATATAGTGATTAGAATATCTATGACTCTAATTTTTTAATAAATTTATGATCATAATTTAATAATATCTTTGATTAATCAAATATCTACGACTTCAGTTTTTTAACATACTTGTGATCATAATCTAATGATATATTCGATTAATCGAATTCATTTTACCTGTTTGAATCGCTTTCGTATAAATAAGGTATCGTAATAAGAAATCAAATGTCATAATAAAACAATAACAACATGAGAAAATAAGATAAAACTTAAATATTTATAGATGAACTACGTTATTAAACAAGAAAATAAAAAAATGGGTTGCAAATGAATGATTTCATATTAATAATGACCAAAAAATCTATCATCGGGTTGCTTGAAGAAAGAGGTTAGAAAATAACAATATGAAAGAAAAAGAGAGGAAGGGTTTTTAGTGTTTTTGTAAATCAGACTTAGTTATTATCAAGCATATAGTTTTGAACCGGTTTAAATAATACCCCAATTATGTAATTTATTATTTTTGTTTCTCCAGAATCATTTAATCTCAATAGAAATTAAGATAAATAAATGGAGGAATTTCTAAAAGGCTTGATCCAAGCGGTAAAGACATATAATGGGTTACGAATGTTATTACCTTAATTGTCACTGAAAGTATCATCGACGTACAGAACTGGTAGCATGATTCAAAGAGGGGCGGTGTGTCAATTATTCGATAATTGCTCGATGAAAAACGGAGAAGAAGAAGTAGAGAATTTTTGCAAAGTTCGAATGTCTACTGTAGAGATCTCGATTTAAGATATTCACCAATCTTCCCATAATTTTAGAATAAAATTTCAATTTTACGATAAAATATGTTATTCCTTATAATGATTACTATTCCGAATAATAAAAGACTAAATCGGTATCTCACTTATAAATACCTCTTTTTACATATTTTCTCGTTTATATTTATCCATAACGAACTTTCATATTCGTAAGAAAGCTCTGCCGGCAGACTTCGAAACCCTGTGACGAGTCACATGGCTAGCTTCTACGACACTCTTAACTTTCTCAAATAAGCTTTAAAATCTCTCGCTTTGTTAGTTCATACTGGTTTTATTATGGTAGTATATTTTGACTGCTTCATGATGTGGGTCATGCCTCAGTCTGTCGAAGACACGGCTCCAGCTCCAAAGACCACAGACTATTTAACAGCTGTAATTCCACTTACCATATTAAACCCGACTTCCGAACTACCAAAACAGCAATCTTAAAGCTTAATCTAAGAAAGCCAGAGCGCCCTATTGGGATACCATATTTCATGGCAACCCATCTAGATTTCAAGCCTCACAAACCACCACCCTATCTCGTGACGCAAGCCTGCATGGATAAGATACGAAAAGCGAAAAATACGCGAAAAGATGTATTTATCAAACATAATTCTCGCCAAATCCCTTATTTTAAATATTAATCCGATGCTTACGCTAAATATATTTTATCCCTAAAATTAAAATATTTTATTTTAGAATTAAAATATGTTATTCCTAAAATTAAGAGAATATTGGCAAACCACGTCTTGTAAATCGAGGAGATTTCCCACAATGTAAGGGCATTCAAACTTTTATAAAAACTATTTACTTTTCTTTCTCTATTTTTCGTATCAATAATCATCGAAAAATAATAATTAACACACCATCAGTTTAATCATTTTTTTACTTATATTACGTCACACACTCAAGGTTTAACAATGAAAATAAATAACAATGGAGATAACTAAGAACTTAAAACAAAGTATACAGAACGATGTCATTAAAAGTGAATACAAATATATATATATATATATATATATATATATATATAATCTATCTAAACAAAATTGATCTTTTCTTATATATATAATAATAGTAAAACTTAATGAAAATGAATTCATTGTAGATGTTCAAATTTTTAATATTTTTACAATATAACAAACTAGTCCAAGGAGAATGTAACACTTGAGATTTTGCTAATAGAGTATAATTTAATTTAAATTACTAATTTCTTTAACTAAGTAAAAATTCCTAATAATATATTATTTGTTATGTTATAAGATTGAAGATGTTGTATTTTAATAATTAGTTTGTAACACTTATATTAACAGTGACAGACTGACAGTGATGTGATCCTTATCCCAACCTAATTAATACAACATGAAGCTTCGTCAGACCCTTCGCTGACTGAACTTCCAAACAATTAAAATTCATCTTAAGTCAAAATTTTCAACTAAACCTTATGGAATAAGTACTTTCTTCATGGTTGAATATGAAAAGTAGCTTGAAAGAAAATAGAAAATAATAGTATAAATAAATAGCTTAATTAAATTTCTCTATCATTTAAAAACAAAATATTAAAAAAAAATGATAAGTTGGTGAATAATTAATGATGAAGGCTACCACTTAATTCTTAATTACTTTAAGTTCTTTCCTAATTATATATACAAAAAGTCATTTAATAAAATGACTTTTAATTGAAATTACAATTATCAGTTAATAACTAATAATTATATTTAAGAAGGATTAATGGTATGTTGTAAAATTTAATATTTATTAGTTCATGATTTGACTTAATTTCAAAATAAATTATATTTTTTTCTGTCCACATAATCGAGAAACAAAGTTTTTAAAAAATACATATTAAAAATAAGAGTCCTATGTTCACATGGATGGAGAAATTTATTTGTTAAAATTAATTTAAACTTTATTCTAAACATTTGTATCCCTGTTAATTTAATATTTCATGAAATGTTCTTATAATAATTATAATTGACATACTTTTTAAATATTCTAGACTTATTGATGGGTATTAAATTACACTTCTATTTGAAAAGATCATTTCATGTTTGATAATTGGTTTGCATTCTATAATGGTTCTTTAATATAGCATAATTTTAATATTTGCGTTGATTAATGTTATTATTAATTTTGATAGATCATTATTTATCTCTCTTAAATTTCCTTTTCAAAATTAAGTAACTACATATTCAAATTTAATGTAAGTATTTACGATTGAACACTTGCGTGACATCATTAGCAAAATAAAATCTATGCTACTGCGATTTGAATATCATAATATTGATATTTTATATTCTAACATTTTTTTTTTTTAAATTACCAAGTTCTAAGATATCCGTCTAAATACGCGCCACATTAGATTAAGAATGAATATGGTTGTAATTTTATTATTTACTATTTTGCACTCAAAAGCATTTTATGGAAAATCCTAAGCTTTTTTTCTTTTCATTTCACTATATAATCATAAGGGGAAATGATGTTTTTGTACCCTAAGGGGAAAATAATTAAGAATGATTTTTCATTTCATTATGATGTTTTTTTGGACCAGTAAAATAGAGACTAGTCCGACCTTAATTTCAAGTGGATCAGACTTAAATTGCCTTACAAAGCTAAAAATTGGGCTATGCTTAAATCAGGTCGGGTCAAGTTTGATCCAATTTTTTCGGACAAAATAAAATAGCAATCCAATTCAACCTTAATTCCGAGTTTTTCGAGCTCAAATTATCAATAGAACTTCACATTATATATTTGAAGATTTTTATTTCTTACAAATTATTCCACATGATCAAACCTGCACTCCCTTATTTCTCATATCAACTTAAACTCTTAATCACTTGAGTTAGGTCTAATTAACGTTTCTATTTATCTTAAAATGAGCAAGCTTATAAGGCCTTCTCAAGAAAAAGGTTTAAAGAAAAAAAAAACCCTTCTCATCCTTTTTCTATATTTTATTTTATTACAAAAATATAGAAAAAATTATTCCTTTCATTTTTGCATAAGAGATATAAAAGTAAAAAACAAATTGAGAACAAGATATGAGAAAATTTACGAAATTTAGATATATTTTCTTATTATTTTACTTTTTTTATTTTTTATTTTTACCAACTCATCTATCACTCCTTCTCAAAAATTTCAAGATAAATTTTTACTTTTAAATTGTTGATAAAACAATTCTTCCATTTTGAGAGTAGTAAATAATTCTCTATCTTACAAATACATTAAACAATTTTTTACCTAATACTGGTATATTAATATATAAATAACTCCAAGGAGTAAATGATAATTTAAAAACATCTTATTCCTTTCACAATTCAACCCTAAAAATTTCCAATCATTATTTTTTCATAATTGCCTAAGCAATCAATGTTGAAAATTATTGTCTAGCCCACGGCAAATTGTGCAAATATTGTTTTATTTTCTTTTGTAACGGTTGAAATTTACGCTCATAAGTCATAACCATCATGATGACCATCATCCTAAAGACTTCAAAGTTTTTTTTTATTTTTTTGAATAAAAACACTTAAAAGAAAACCACCTTTTCAAAGTTCGTAGGCTTCTTAGCCATTAGGAAGGTGGGCTGTCATTTGATATTTACTCCATTTTTTTTTTTTTTTTTTGACGAAAACAATAGTCTTTTAGTGAAATTTGGTAATTATACAAAATAATTTGGGATTTGTAATTTATTTTTTTAGGTTTAATTACTTTGCATTATATTATCATAAAATCTTATTCTTATAAGGGCTCTATCTTGGGACCTTTAGTACATCCATTCCTTTTTTTATCACTTAAGCAAGACTGGGATTTATAATTATTGAAAATAATTTTGTATGTATGGTTGTAGCCATCAATTTATGCATGGTATTTATCATGCCTCTTCTATTTTAATCAATGTTAGCTTAAGTCTTTAAAATGAACTACAGCCTTTATATATCACTCTTATCACTGGAGGAGCCAAAAAAATAGGGCAGTGGGGGCAAGTTTGGAATTTTTTATTTAAGTGAGAGTAATATAATAATTTTTTTTAATATTTTTTAATTATAACTACAGTAAAATTCTAAGAGTCATTGGGGGCCATTGATTCTTATAATCCATACCAACTCGTATGAGATTAGTCTGAAAGTCTCAGATGCCCTAAAAATCACTAAATAAAAGTTGAATTTTAAAATATTTTAAGAAAAATAAAAGTTTCATAGTTAAATGAGTGTATATCCTAAAGGAAATCTCCCGCCTAATTTCTCATAGCATCATAGATTTAGAAACAAATTTCAAATGTCAGTATTTAAAAAGAGAAGGAAAATGGTGTTCTCTTGTTCAAATGTGTAATTGCTTTAATTTCGAATTGATTATTTCATATCAATGTAAGCGACAACAGATTCATCTTTGACTGCAAGTATATGAGTGTGATTCATAAAACAAGAGATTAGAGATTCGAATTTTACATGAAAATTGGAAATGACATTGGAGTTCACTTGAAGTTGAAGAAGTTGACAATAAACCGCAGCTCCCATTTATTCTGAGAATAATTGAATTGTGGGCGACACGGAAAAAAAATAATATACCAGAGGCTATACAAAAATTAGCCTTCGATTCCGATTCCGATTCCGATTCCTATCCCGAATTAAAATATTTCGGATAAGGAAGAATGAATGACCAAACGCTCAAAAATTCCAAAGAAATGTATCGTCGGGAAATGTCGTCCAGGTTTTCTTCGTAGCTTCGCTGTAGACATTGCCGGAGGGAAAAAGTGTCCGACAGATCATCGAATCCGGGGAATATTCCGTAGTCGGGTACATAAGTATCGGAGCCTATGCATCTAAAATAATCTGAAAGCGAGCCTTCTAGATTTATCTCACTGTCCGTTTCCACATGCGTCGTTTCGCCGGAGACCGAGGGCGAGGGAGACTCCAGTTGCAGTTCCGGGATGGACTGGCTGGTAGAGGCGGCGGCGGAGAAGTTCCCGTGCTCGTTAGCGAATTTGGCGGCGGCCACTTGAATCTCCGCCCTGGTGAGGGAATTCTCCGCTGGCATTTTGGCGGATTATCGGGAAATTGAACTTGGCGGTACGGCCGCGGAGGCAGTAGAGGGCGGCGTCGAAGGCCCTCGCGGCCTTCTCCGCCGTGTCGTATGAGCCCAACCAGATCCGCTCCCGGCTGTTGGGAAGTCTAATCTCAGACACGTATTTCCCCCACTTCCTCTTCCTCACTCCCTTATACCTGGTACTATCGCTGTTGTTCTCCGCCGGACTCCTTGTTCCCGCCGCCACAATCGTCTTCTTCATCACCATCCACGTCTTCTTTGTCGGTTGGATTTTTCCGACTTAAAATGATTGTTTCTTATGAAGTTCGAGAGTATCCCTGAGAGACTGTGTTCCAGACTCCAGTTTGGGTAATGACGGCTCTGAGGATTGGGATTGTATTTATATGGGCAGATGTGGGTCAACACCAAACAACCGTGTTCCTCTGAATTCCAATTCCAAATCCAAACCCGAACATTGCTGGAGTTTGCCTACGCGGTTCATCTCTGGGACCCACTATGTCGCCCATGTGGGCGCCACGTGCTCCTTTCTTCACTCCCATGTGACGACTCAAATCACATGCTAATTAGTTTACTTCAGAAATATATGACGAAGGTTCTGGGCCCCAAACACCTAAAGGACTCATAGATATTCAGATGTCTCTAATTTATTATTATTTGTTATGTAGCAATAATCTCTACAAGTGCATTCTATATACTAAAGAGAGATTTTAGACCATATGGCATATCAATTTCACTGTTTGACTCTATTCAATTTTTTTTTATTTTTTATATTATTATAATTAAGAATTAATGTTGAAATTGGTCAAGGGTGTGGTTTTTGTTTGGTTCAAATACGGGATTGTTAATAATATAGTAACGTCAAGGGTGTTGGGCGCTGACAACTGTCTTCATCTTTGATTATTTAGTTAAGGTACAAAATTATTACTTGGCTTTGAAAGTGATTATTATTATAACCATTTGATTTATTTTAATATTTTTTTTTAAATTAAGACACCTTAACTTTCAAACAAAAATTTACAAATGTTTGTGTTTATGGCTGTCGTGATATTTATATAAAACCAAAATTTTAAAAGATTGAGACTATACGAAGCTTAATAAGCACATGTATCGTTCAATTGTCATTTGCATCAAGGTAAGATGTTATGCCTACACTTATCATCTTTTCAAACGATTAAAAACTCAACATCCATGAGTGAGTTGTTAAAACCTCATATCAACTGTATACGATCAAATTAAAGTAAATATATAAGAATGAACATTCCTCATGCGACAAGGCTTTTTAATGGGAAGTGAAAAAGGTTCTAAAAAAAATATTAACAAGGTATCAAAACTTAGTTTGACACGAGACTCTAAAACTGTGTTATGATCCAACTTTAAGACCAAACATTATTCAAATTATTTTAATAATCTTTTTACCTTTAACGAAGAATAAAATCTTAAATTCTATATGATCTTAATTATTTTTTTGATCATATCATAAAATGATTTAAACAAATCATGTACATTCAAAAAACCATCTTTAAGTTATATCACATTTACACTAATCCTTATACGAGTTAAAAAAAACTATAATAATAATAAAATTATATCATATAATACAATTATATTTTTAAGTCTCAGATCGAAAATTGATTAAGGTATAAAAGACTCAACCATCTTACCACCATGTGGTGGTATGATCTTTATTATTTAAATACTTTTTTCATCTCAACTTAACTATATAGTCCATTTAGTGTAAATTGTGAAGTAATATAGTGGAGACAAAGGCGCAGAGCTGGAATTAGGGAGACAATGTGTTGACTGCTAAGAGTTGAGAAGTAGAAAAAGCGCATGTAAGATGACAAGTACAGACATAAGCATCAGAAATAGTCTGAGTCTCCAACCGCGCCATTTGACAGTTTGTTTGACACCATACTACTACTACTACTGTCGCAACGCGTTGATCACGAGACAGGGCCTGACATTTGCATTTCCTATGTCAGCGCTAACTCGTCACTCTTTTGTCGTGACTCTTGAGCTTGATATTGGGCTATTGGGCTCTTCTTGTTTATTTTTAAAAAGTCTACGTTTGGGCTTTTAAGAGTATGGAATGGGCTTGAATCGAGCCAGTGGCCCAATTTTTTGGAAAGAGTGATAACATCAGTCCTGGCCCACTGTATACCCGGTTTGATTCAGACTGTGGGTGGGCCTTGGTGCATTTTTTTTTGGAGTTGGGTTGGGTCTCAGTTCAGAGCTTTTGAAGAGTTCATAACCAATCCTTGGACTATTAATTTGGGCCAGGATTGAGATAGACTCTCCGAACTAACCTTGGGTCATGATCTCCGGCCTGTCAACCTTTTTGGGCCTATTCTGCTCATAATTTTTTGAAAAGGTATAAATTTATTGATTCTACGTTTGGGCTTTTTAAGAGTATATAATGGGCTTGGATCGAGCCACTGGCCCAATTTTTGAAAAGAGTGGACAACATCAGTCCTACCACTGTTTACCCATTTGATTCAGACTTTGGCAAATTTACAGACATTTTTATCGGAAATGGGACGGGCTCTCAAGACAGAACTTTGAAGAGTTCATAACCAATCCTTGGCCTATTAATTTGGGCAATGATTGAGATAGACTCTCCGAACTAACCTTGGGTCATGATCTTGGGCCTGTCAAGCCTATTTGGGCTCATTCTGCTCATATTATTTTTTGAAAAGTCAGAAATTTATTGATTCTAATAATAACGAGATCAAAAGATAAAACTTATATCAACGGGCTAATGTAAAAATGACGATCAAACCAGAGACCCAAAATATCTAAAAACACCTAAGATTTCAAGATTTCAGAATATCGCCAGTTAACAATATTCGATTTTACGATTCAAGCAGATCGACTCATTCAAGGCCAACGCAAAACTCGCTTAAAAAAATACATAATGATTCACACAATGTAGACGGTAATAAAAACACAAAAATAAAGAAATACGCTAAATGGTAAACCTTATTGTTAAATGCATTTAAATAAGTTCGATTTTAACGGTAAAGAAAAAGCACTCATTATCTCGAACCAACAAAGGCTTGAAAGAGAGAAAGATGAAGAGACGTTGGAGTAAAACGAAACGACGTCGTACTAAGCTGGAGCAAGGTGAAAACGACGTCGTATTAGAGGGTACTAGCAAACTTCACTAAAATCAGCAGCAGACAACGCACCTCACTCCAATATTCTAGAAACGTCTTCTTATTTGATAAATCTAAAAACCCTAAAGGTTCCTCCTAACTTCATCTATCTGTCTAAGGGTTTATCCTCTCTTCTATTCTTCTCCCCCAACGTTCTTCAGAAAAACCCTTTATTCCGATATCTCTCCAATATAGCAGTAGGGGTATATACTTCTCCGCTCCTCCATGAACTTTAGCATTATTGTGTTTGTATCTTATCAATTCGTGTGATTAAAGGGGCGATTTTGTTGCAGGAAATGGCTACTGCTCCAACGATTTCAACGAGGAGTTTGCCTTCATTTGAGGGGCTTAGAGCTTCAACGGTCAGAATTCCATCAGCCGGTCTTCCATTGAAAGCAAGTGGTCTCACCCAGAGGTCCTTCCGGAGTTTGGTTGTCAGAGCTGCCACTGTTGTTGCCCCGAAGGTATCTTTTCTTTTTCTTCTTCTTCTTCTTCTTCTTGTTATTGTGGCTATTGAACTGGTTGGCAGTTGAATTGCAACAAGTGAGGGTTTTGCTTAGTGTGGTTTTGCAAATTAATTTTGCTTTCCTATTTCATCTTTAGTAATGGTTGTTTCTCTTGGAAATCGAGCAGGGGCTTTAAAGGGTAATTGTTTACTAGATAGCATGGATTTTTTAATCCTATACTGACTTTTGGCTAGTATGAACATAATGTAAGATTTTATATCAACCAAATTGGTAGTTTCAGGTTTTGTTATTGACTATTTAGATGTAAATCGGCTTCAAGAATGGATCCTGCTATAAAGATTTGATTGATTGTTTAGATATTATTATTACATTGTTAATGGTGTTCAATTCTATTTTACAATGTTTCTATGAAATCACACAGATTAATATTTTCCCTGATTATTATTGTTCTTAGGATTGCATCATGGATATTCCATTATTTAAAGGTTTCCTCTTTTTCTTATTAGGTTTCAGATTGAACCTGGAAAGTATTAGGAAAGGAAAAAAATGCTAAGGAAAATGATTTTCACGTTTGGTTTCACAGCGGAAAATATAAAAGAAAATCAAATATAATCAAAATTCTTCAAAATTTTAGATATTTTAAATTTTTTAGTCCTTATAACAGAGAAAAAAACAAATAAAATAAGCTTTAATAAAACATATATAATTAATTTATTAAGTTGAAACTTATTTTTATTTTCTCCCATATTATCTTCCCTTTCCACTTTTCTTCTATTTTCCCTATTTTCTTTCCTTAGTACTTTCCAAGTTCCATATGGAGCCTTAGATGCACCTAGGCTTTCTGTATTGTATTATCCTTTTTTTTTTTTCCTTTGTCCCTTTGCCTATTTAACTTGAGGTCTTCTGAAATTGCAGTACACTTCCCTGAAGCCTTTGGGTGACAGAGTGCTAGTAAAGATAAAAACTGCAGAGGAGAAGACTTTGGGCGGTATTTTACTTCCAGCAACAGCTCAAACAAAACCACAAGGAGGGGAGGTTGTTGCCGTAGGAGAAGGCAAGACAATTGGGAAGAACAAATTGGACATTTCTGTCAAGGTGATCATTTAGTTTAAATTACTTTCCTCAGTTCCTCATTTTTCCATTGTTAATGTCTTAATGATATCCAATTAACATATTTCTATGCATGTAGAATGGTGCCCAGGTAGTGTATTCCAAGTATGAGGAGGGACAGAGGTCGAAGTTCAATGGATCCAATCATCTTATTTTGAAGGATATTGCTGGTGGCCTCTTTATGACAGAGATGAGATTAAGGATCTGTGCTCCCGGAACGATAGAGTCCTAATCAAGGTTTGTTAACAGTTGGTGTTAATTTGCTTTCTCTATAGTAATCCACCTAAAACATGAAGTCTTCAGCTAATAGCCGATGTACAAACAATCAAGTCCACATGAATGCTTTAACTCTTACCTCACATTTGGCTGCATATCCACTTCAGAAAATTTAGATTTGGAAACGATTATAAAATGTTACTTCTTTTTTCTTGTACAATTCTGGTTTAGAGAAGAGGCTGGTTATATGTATTACCTCTATCAAAAAAATCCTTACAGCATCCTTTGCTGATGTTGTCTGACTTGGATTATTGCAATGCGGCATTGTTGCCTTGCATTTCAATGGCTGGTTGCACAGAATAACCTCGTTACAGACTTGATTGTTAGAGCAACGTAATTGTTAAAGGCATGATATTCATATTAAACCTAATTCCTACAAGCTCGAGCTTGTAGGAGAGTTGGTTGTTTAACATGGTATTAGAACTTGAGGTTTTGGGTTCGAGCCTTCTCTTTGCAATTTGTTTCTCATTTGTTGATTTAAAAGTCCAATAAGACTCTATTTGGTTTGTTTGACTCTCAATGTGCGGCATGACGTCACGTGAGAAAGCGGCGTTAGCGCAGACGTGGGCAAAATTCTGACCTAATACTTAATCGTATTAATGCTTTGCTTGTTTTGGTCAACTATGCTGACCCGCATAACCCGTTTATCAACAGATTATATTTGTGTCAATCTGTATGACATGAAATTGACCCGAATTGACACGTTTAAATTAAAATTTAACCCAGATTAACCCATTTAATATGTTATTTGTATCAAATATTGACGCGTTAATTGTAATTTATTTTAATTTAAATGACCAAATTAATAAACAGGTTATATGTGACATGTTATGTCACCCAATTACAAATTTGGTCGTGTTTGAATTGCTATCCCTAGTTAAAGGCATCAAACAAATGGAGAAATAACTTACTGACTGACTGATGTAAGTACATTATCATTATTATTAATCTGAAGTGTGTGTGTAACATGCCTTGCTTTTACCCCAAATGCAGGTTGTTGAGGCCGAGGAAAAGACTGCAGGGGGCTTGCTGCTAACAGAGGCAAGCAAGGAAAAACCTTCCATTGGAACAGTAAGTAATCAACAAAATCACAGTTTCATGAGTTCTTTCAGTACGAGGTTTATATGTGATTCCCCATCTTCAATTTATGCATTATGTCCTTCGATATATACCAGGTTGTGGCGGTTGGGCCCGGTCCTTTGGATGAGGAAGGTAAGAGGAAACCTCTTTCTGTGAGCCCTGGAAATTCAGTTCTGTATTCCAAGTATGCAGGGAATGACTTCAAGGGCAGTGATGGTTCTGATTACATGGTCCTGAAGGCGTCGGATGTAATGGCTGTGCTTTCTTAGTTGCCTATCTATATTATCATTCTCTGTAATGAGGAGTTTTCCGGATTTTACATGTAGGATATTCAGAACATTATCCATCCCGTTCTCCATTCCTTGGAAACTTTTCTACACATGGATTTTGTATTGGTCTTTCTTGCGGTTGTTCATCACGCCTCTTTTGCTAAATGAGATATATTTATGGATGGAGGTGATGGTTGATTGTTAAAGTTTGTTCTTGAAAGAAAAGAAAAAAATCTATCAACTGCAGTAAATGTCTATACAGGATATGGTGCGTTAAATGTAACCACCGTGCATATAAGTGAGATGATTGAAATATCTCCTATCTTAATTAGCGGTCTAGAGTTCGAGTTATATGAATGCACTGCTTACGATGTAGCTTTATCGCTTTTCAGAATTCGAATAGACTTATATGGATGCTGTGATACAAGATACCTTTTCAGGCGTATGGTGGGCTTGCCCATGATACCTCGCGATCGTACCAAAATAAATGAATAAAGTAGTTAACTATACTGTAGTCACAGAAGTTTTTCAAAAATTTTAACTGATGATCTCAAGTTCGAACTTTGAGAATACAATTATATTTTATGTAGAGTTTACCCTTTGTGATCATTTCCGACTTTTATGAAGATTAGTTTGAATATGATATGATTTAAAAACACCTTTCATGTATAAACAGAAACAGACTTTCTGAAGAGGACACCTGAATAGTTAACCATACTCGTAGCCATGGTTACAATAGGTAAAATTGTGTGCCTAGAAGGGCATGGTTTTTTCAATTTAGAACAGAACATATAAACATGGTTGTTTGTACGTGATATGTTTAGCCTTAACTGAAGCAAAGTAGTATTATTATACATCATCTTCCTTTTTTGTTGCTGACCCTGCAGGCTCTTTCCCGAATTGCAACAAGATCAGACGCAGGAGCCAGCCAGCATGAAAAAATTTGAATAAAAGCTGTGTAGCTTTTCGTTTTTCGCCCTACTATATGTTTGAGCTCAGTTCCTCAACTAGGGAATCAATGTACTTGTAGTTCCTCAACCGATTCCCTCTGCTTATGGAGACATTGCCTTAATCAAAGAGCTAATTCACATTGCTCTTAGAACTGAGAAGCATCATCCGGACGAGTCTGTCTGTTCTCCGCTTTTAATCGTTAACTGATGTTAGAAGCATGTGTAACTTTATCGATTACCGAGGCAGCTGAGGTATCTTCGTAATGACCTCTCCATGCATTTCCACTGTCAGTCCCACTACATGCTTGATTAGGGACGGGTACGTTACCCAGATCTCCATCCAAACTCATCTGCTGTACTTCAGCAGATGATAGTATCTTTATGCCCTGAACACAGCTTACAAACTCTCTGCAAGTTAATTAGAGAGAAAGAAATGAGAACGAGAATGATTCAGCATGATTGAGACAGCAAGCAATGTGTATAAGAGAAACAGTTTTTGACGCACTCCCAAGGATCATCGCCAACAAAGTAGTAGGTCGCTTACAGATCGACATAAACAAGTTTCCACCAGTTCTTGTGGATCTTCTAGCTGCCCTTCGATTCCAAACATACGGGCAAGATCATGCCTGAGATCGTCGTAACCTTTGTAGCGTGTGACATCGATAGATCTCCCAACAGAACCGCGCTTTTGAACCTTCAAGAATTCAGATAGGTATTAGCGATTTTAGCAATGGCATTAGGATGACAAAAAAGAAATAAAACCGTTAACAGAAAAGGCCATCACAAAACTATGTTAACAGAGCATGAATCTCATCAATCTGGATTGTTGCAACTCTACTGATCATAAGATTCAGAAATTAACAGATATGCTTGAAGATCTATCAGAAACAAAAGGAAGATGAAAAGATTTTGACTTAGACCAGCATGGAGTCTTCAGATATAGCTGGTCATCTAAAACTAGTATTTGAGGTGAGACATGTTACTGCCACAAGATAGCTTTTTCTTTTCCAATTAAAATGTTCATTTCATGTCCTATTTTGTGAATCATGTTCATCACATGTATCATTTTTCACAAAATAAATGCAAGAAAACAGATCCATTTGCAAGTTCATTATTATGTGAGGAAGGTAATTTATATCATGGCAGAGAAATTTTCTTCATCATGGAAAACAAATTGCACGTGTTGATTATGCAGTGCATGAGCTATATATATGCAGGAAGCGAAACTGTCATCACTTTATATTTACCTGTGAGGTGTCTGAAATTTAACATGTAAACCTTATCTCATTATAGAAGATATCAACATGACAAGCTAAGCTAGAAACACTATTTTCATCCAGAAAGTCTAGGAAATGGAGGGAAAAAGAGGTGTAGTCTTTAAGTTGGATTAGAAACACTAATGAGAAAAACGTCTAAAATAAAAATGAGAGCTGTCCTATGCAGGTCTGTCTCTCATTTCCTCTAGTCAGAAACAACTAGGGTGTTCAGGTTTGGGCATGCTCTTGTAAACTAGCTTCTAATATCGGGCCTAGTTAAAGAGATGACAGCATCTGATGCCAAAAATTGACATCAAAGCGTTTGTCCTGTGTTGAAGTTACGGAGGTCAGTCTAACTGTGTTCTCAAACAGTTAAATATTGCTAAACCAAAGAGAATCTACAAACCTTTGTATACGTCCGCATGCGCTGAGCCTGATTTGTCCACAATCCATGGCTCAAAACCCCAGCCTCAGTAATGGCAACACCATTTGAACACCCAGGCTTGAAAGACAAAGTTCGAACCCCAAACGACTGAGAGCTAATCGCAGCAGTAGACAACTCTGTCTCAATACTTTTGGAGTGCCACCGTAATTAGAAAGCGGTTCTGAAGATCCTTTCGAAGTCAAAACCCCTCGACAACAGAGTGTCAGGTGTCAAACTATCTATATTAACCGCAAAAGGAGGATTACTCTGTGATTTGACTGAACATCACCATCCAAACAGAAGCTGGGGAGTGTGGAAATTTTTGCTGGAGGGCACCAGCATCCAAGCAATAAGATCGAGAGATGAAGAAGCTTCAACTGATCAGTAACATTACCTTTGTATCTCAGTTGGTCTGGTACTTTTGGGGTGGGTACTTCATTTTTTATCCGTATATCAGATTTGCTTTGAAGCTCTTGGACAAGATTACTAGCTGGCTCAACCACTGAATCCCCCAACAACATGACTGGCCCTTGCTGGTTTCTATTGAGGAGATTTGATGGAACCTGACAATTATTAGTAGAAGGCGAGGTCGAACATGATGGAGCATCCTCATCTGTGCTTCCCAGAATGAGCTTTGATTGCTGTATTTTGGTTTCTGCTGGCCCTGAGCTGGTCTGCGGTATTTGTTGTGATTGCATGAACCCTGATGTTGAGAAACCATTGGTGCTTAGCTGCTGCCAATAAAGATAGCTGTTGTAGTGACTGGTTTTGTTGGATTTGCCTGCTGTTGCTGTGGCAGCAGAGGTTGTAACCGTGGCTTACTGGAGAAAGCACTGCTGCTGCTGCTGCGGGCAGCAGAGGTTGTAACCGTGGGCTTACTGAGAAAGCAACTGCTGCTGTTGCTGCAATTTCTGCAGATACTGCAAAATGAAGTTGATGATCCGGTAGGTTCTGATGTGATGTGATTGTTGGGTTTGTGGCGCTGCGCCTCTGAGATGAGCTGGCGTTGCAACGATTGTGGGGATGATTGTTGCATTTGTGCGGCGCGGCTGCTGATGCCTCTGTACAAGGTTAGGCTGCTGTTCTACTTGCTGAAACTGCAAGTCTTGTGGTAAAGATACCAGCGGGAATGAATTCCTATTAGCAGACTGAATACTTTGTTGAGATTGGGTATTGCCTGTTAGTGACTGTTGTATGAAGCTGAGTATAGAATTAAGTTGCTGTGAAGTCTGATTAAGGATCTGATTTGAGGAAACACCGCCATTTACAAAAGCTTTCGGTTGGAACAGCTGTTGCGGGCTGCCGCTGTGGTGTCTGCCGTTGCTGCTGAGTGGCAACCTGCTGCCGCTGCTGCTTTTGTGGTTGCTGCAGTTGCAACCGTTGCGCGGTTGCCGCTGCTGCTGCTGCTGTGGTTGTTGCAATTGTTGCAGTTGTTGCTGCTGCTGCTGCTGCTGCTGTTGTTGCTGCTGCTGCCGCCAGATGCCGCGCGCTGCTGGAAGTGGTGGCTGTTGCTGCTGCTGGGTCTGATGCTGCTGGAGGATGTTGCTGTGGATTCATAGAGTCTGGCAAATAACGCTGTAGCTGCTGCTGCTGGGGCCATGCCAAAGATGGCTGCTGAAATTGGCTAACTTGATTTTGCTGATTTAATTTGTTGAACTGAGACTTGGCGTAGACAAAGCAGGAGCTTTGAAAACTCAACAATTTGGATGGGTCATCGGTGCTAAGGTTAGTGTGCAGGGCATTTGAAGAAACCATGGGAGGGAATAGTCCTGACTGAGAAGCCGTAAATTGATTATTCTGTTGCATGCTCATCCACTGACTCAGATCTGGCCTGAAAGATTGAGCTTGGGGCATCCTTCATGCCAAAAGTCATCCCAAGCCAGGGCATGCCCTCTCTTGATAGCACTCTGTGTCAGACTCATCATCTGCAAGAACAAATCAAGAAATTTGGTAAGAAAAATATGGAATGAGAAGTAATTCAAACTTTCTTAGTGCAGATTTTTGTGTCAATTGCGTAAACATTTACTTCTATGCATTTATAACTGTAACTTCTTCCATAGTTTAATCTGGCTTTTCAGCTAACAATCGGACTCCAAAAGAAGAATGTGCTCTCTAAGTAACTAAAACAAACTATGGTGAAAAATATGATGCTTGGATAGGTTGGCATATATTGTGGAAGGTGTCTCGAATATCTTGATTTTTAATTTAATAGAAAATACTGCAGGTGGTTCTGATAAAAGAACAAATGGACGTTCAGGTAAAAATGGACTCAAGTTCAAATATTTACAATTATGACTAAGCCCTTACACATATGAGTTAAGGAATATTGGACATCAGAAGATGTGAGGTCTGATTCTCATCAAATCCAGTTCCAAAAATCAAACCTCATTTTAACTAATATTTCGCTGCCTATTTTCTTGCATAGAAGAAATTTAAAGGAAAACTAGTAACTTTCCAAGTTTCTGGTTTTAAGTAATTTTCATTTGCAGAAAAGACATTATAGCGTTTAATTCTAATTGAACATTGCATTTATAAGTTTTAACTTCCATCACAAGTGTTCAGTATGCTACATTACAACCAAAGTCTTTATAAAATATAACCAATCTATTTAAATTTACCAGACAGGTGCAGATTTCTTGAGAAGCCCTTTCATACAGCAACTAATGTTCAAATCAGTTCATAATTGTCATTACCATAGACCGAAAAACAACTATAGAAGTTTTAGCCAAGCAAAGTATTTAGGCAAGTTGGTATTAATTAAAACTCCTAGATGTACTTGTAGACCAAAAAAAAATTTTGATGGTTCATTTGCAACTGTTTTCAGGAACGGTTTCTATTTTCCAAAACAAAAAACAAGGGAACACCTTCTTAGCACCAAGAAAACTGTTTTTTATTTTCTGTTCTTAAGAACAAAAAATATGGTGTTTTTAGATAACATATTTTAGTTATTTTTAATCCTTTTTACTTGTTTCACAAAGATTGTTTTAAAAATTATTTATACAAATGCGAAGAATGATTAAAAAATAAAGCACAAGATACAAGTATTACTTTTAAAATATACTAAAAATAGTATAAAAAAGATATAAAACACTTCTGGTTCTCAAACAAACAAAATAATACACAGTTTTAAAGTTCTCCAACAAATTTTTAAGAAGCTCTTTTCAAAACACTTACTAAACAGTGCCTAATTATCTTATAGTGTCTTCTGGAGCAGATACCCAACAAACATCTTTGGTGGAAACTTTACATCCAGCTTAAAAATGACAAAAGCTCAACAAAAGCAAAGCAATCTGAATGAAATAAAAGCATAAATTCACTATATTTCAGTCATATCCTAGAAGATTGCTCAGTAGGAATTTTGATTTACCTGGAAATCCTGGTTGTTTGGGAAATTTCGGTCTAAAAAATGGAGGAGGACACAAGTAGAAAGGAGTTACAACGGGTTCAATATCCCAAATTGAAACTCGGATTGGCCGTTCACCAGCTGTTGATTCATCCCAGCCAACCTGTCAAGAATACAAATTTCATATGAACATGATAACTTTAAGAGAAATAGCACATTTACCTGGACATGCATCAATAAGAATCATTGTAGAACCAAAGCAACATATTCAATTCCATAAAGAAGTGATCAGATTGTAGGAACCAAATGTATCCAAGATCAAGGTGTTAAAAATCAGATATCTCAGTCAGAAACAAATGGAAATAATTACTAAGATCTAACCAGAGATTAAAAATCAGATTATCATCAAATCCAAACACTTTAATTGTGTACCAAAAGAACTCAATAGATTTTCCATTCACACAATGCATATAAACTATGAAACTCACATGTTTAGAGGCTACACATAGATTCTAAAAGGAGGTTCAACATACTGATAAGTACTCTTTTTGGGTAGAGCCCATCTATTGACTCACTTCCCAAGATAATGCCAAGGTCTTTGGAAAGAAAAATACTAGAAATATGCATTATCAACAATGGAAGTTCCACAAATCAATCTTCATTCCCATAAGCTCCTAACTGACACAAAAATACCAAAGGTTATGCACTGTGGAATTTTCCGCATCGCAGACAGAATCCAGATCACTGATGCCAGTGATGGTACTCCATGCATCTGCGCACTCTGACTCCCTCAGCTAAATTATCATTCTAAATCGCATGCCAAGGAAACTTGGGTACATTGCTTTGTTATATCGGCTAAGGGAATCATAAACTAGAAGGCTAGTCTCTAATAAAATCAATGAATTTTGTCAGAGCATGTCATACACATCTTCATAATTTTGATCATGTTATATGAATGAGAAGCATCTTAAAATACCCAGGATTATAAAATATGGTAAATGACTGTTATTTGCAGTAGCATGAGCAGCAGCAGCTAGCTCCAATATGCATGCTATCACAGGATATGACTGATGAAGATAGCTGGCTGCCGTCTATTAGCACGCCTTTATACCCAAGAGAAGTTGAGATTTTTCATCTCTACATCCAAAAGATTTTGGCCTGCATGTTGATAGGAAAGGATGAATGATCCATAATTGGAGGGAAATTTTCTTTTCTCAAATCTTTTATATACCTTATAAAGTAGAAACTAGCTAATAATCTTTTGTGCTAATAAAGACACTCCAACCTGTAATGCTGCAGGTGCCTTTTGGTTGTCCTAAAATAAAGGCAATTTGCAGGTTTAATGTATAGCTCTAGTTGTTTCAAGTAAACCAGATAAAATCAAAATCTCCTTGAATTGTAGGCAAAAACATCATCTATCTGGACCCTAGAAGTGATGGTTTCCTTACCAACAGCAAATTCAGGAATAAAGGGTTCTTGTACAGATGACTAGCAACTCATATGTAGGTGAAGCTGGAATCCTGGTATGGCCTTTATCATTTTCTGTAGTATCTCACATAAGCTCCACACACTATACCCCTTTGTAGTCGTTCTCATTTATGTTAAGAAGAATAACATTGTCAAAATTATGAATATGATCATCTTAATGTGAGTTTGATTTGGTACAATTTTGACAGAGAGGCAGAATAATATTCCTCACAGCCTAAGTGCCTAACTAACCATTAGATTCAATGAGGAACAACAACATGAAATAAAGCACTGCTTAACAGCAAATAAAATTGGGTGAATCATGTTTATCCTTGAATAAATGTAAAGAGATATGAGTCCACCTGGATGATTAGAAGTAAATAAGAGGATGGATGAAAGTAGCATCGGGGCAAACTCCATATTTAAAAGCAGAAGAAAAAAGCTTAACAAGGCATCACTTCAGCCTATCAGAGGTGTTTTTCCACGAGGTCTAAAAGGAGAAGGAATTTGAGAAGGGAGCAATAATTTCGATAAATATGTCTGAATGTCCATGCATTATCACATGGACCCTGGCCATAAGCTCTGAGCTGGGGGTTGCATTGAGAAACTCTAACAAACACCTTTGGTCAGACATGCATAAGTAGAGATACTAAATGTGCAAAATAGTGCTCAATTCAAAGATAACCAAAATTTAAATATATTTACTTACTAGAGAGATGGAAAGATCTTCAGCCATTTAATGCAGGTACTGAAAATCCACCATGGGTGCTTGTGTCACTAGCTGTAGAGTTTACAGAAAACTCTACTGGTTGCCTGTTTTGCTTGAGGCCAAGATCAGATGCCAGCAATGCCTCCTTTGTCACACTGTAAGATGGTTATTTTGATGCGCACTATGCAATATGTTTACATGATTATCGTGGGAAAAGGATGGACATTATTCACAAAATAAACAGAGTGGCTGACCTACTGGTTACAGGGCTAGCTGAAGGTCATCTAAAGATAAATCCTCATCAAGTTTTTGCATCAGCCTGATTCAAAAAATTATCAATAAAATATTATAATTCTAATAATCATAAAGAGGGCTGTTTCCATTCTTTTGACTCTATTAAATTATAGGATTTTGCGTTTCTATGCTGGATGAGCTCTAATAGAGATTACAAATTCCTAACACCTATTCTTAACCTCAAACTCATCTATATTTAACTGCCTTGATGAATTAGTAAAGAATAAATCGGTAAGAGATAAATTCAGGGATCAAAGGTTCCAACAAACATTATTGAAGAGTTTGCCATGCATGCAGCATATCAATGTAGATCTAATCATTGAGCCAAGCACATAAAGCACCCCATGTGTAAAGAGTTCATGACTGCAAAGCTGCAGGTAGGAAGGCTCTCATGCGTGAAAATCAACTCTTTTTGGAAGATCAAGATATGTTGGTATGCTTTTTCAAATCAAAGTAGATGCAATCATTCTTTCTATATCAAAACATAAATCACGCATTTGTTGCGAAACCAGATTACAACAAAAACTGGAAGTTGGAAGGCTCTTCGCTATTATTTAATCGCATCATGAAGTTACGCAAATCAACTGAAAGGGAAGATTATGGATAACCGGGCACACATTCGTCTCTTTCTGCATCGATGCAGCAACCTGGTAACTTGATTACACCCCCAATCAGAGAGTCTGAATCTCATTTTGTTACGCTCAGAGATATGAGAAACCAACATACTTGCTCACTGTGACCTTGAGGGAAGTACACCACAAGGCTTCCAACTGAGGCACACGAAACCAGGGCCCAGCACAAGCACGTTGTACAACCTTTGAATTAATACTCTTTTCTTTTCTCCTGTTTCAAAACAAAAAGAATGCTTTTATCATCAAACAAAGCATCAAAGTGAAGGAAGAATAAAGATGTTAAGCATCAAATTCACAAAGTATCAATAGGAAACCCTTCATCAATAAACAGTCTGAATAAAAACAAACAGCAATCACTGCCACCACGTCATTGGAATAATAATATCTTAACATGAGTTCAAGGAATCTGTTTAATCAAACAGCCACATACTTCGCTGGCTATCAGCACATGAATTTGAAGTTTTGGTGATCCAAAAGAAGGTACTCTCAAAGGAAATTAGTTTAAGTTCAAATGGGGAGGTTTTGGGTGAGATGAATCCCAAACGACAGGGGGCAGTTGAATTATTTTCTGCAAATTTAGCTGAGTGCTATAGATAATTTTAAGTTAAATGCCAAAATCCAAAGAAGACGGCTCCAATATTTTTTAATAACTTAGCTAAAAGTTAGATTACATGCTTTGAAAACTATATCAGACTTTTAGGATGAATAAACAGAAAAACTTGAAGCACCAGGTAGTTGTATAATGAATGAACAAATTATACATTCCATTAGACAACTGAAACTATTTTGAAAAGTAATAATAACAATAATAATTTAAAATCACCTCAGCAAACTAATTAAAAAACTTCACTAGGTATGTTTGCCCCCTTTATAACTGGTTATTAGTAAAAACATTTAGAAAGAGAATGACATAAAGAATCAGTTAATAGAAAAATGCCACACAATTCCACATTACAGGGTTTTCTTTGCATGTCACACAAAGCACTTCACATGTAGGTTCGGTCATGCAGAGCATTATTTACGCGTTATCGCATACATCTATGAACCATTTCGGAGTGAGAGCCATTGATGACTGTGAATGAAGTGACGGCCTTCAATAGATAATTTAATGCACCCAAAAAAGTATGAAGAAAGAAAAAGAAAACCTCTTCGTAAAGTTACTCGAAAGCTCATACGAGGTGAAGAGAGAAGAAAATTTTCTTCAGAATTTTCTTCTCTCTGCTTTAAAAACCGTTTCAAGAGTTAAAGGAAAACACCACCGGAACAAAGAACCGCAAATGAAGAGTGGGCTCATAATTCACAAACTAGACAACACAGGTAAAAGCTAATAAAAAACAAAAGCTGACTCGATCCAGATACGTAATTAAGAAACACGCAAAGGAAAATGAAATCTTGAACCAGAAAGGGCCAAACCACCACACCTTCACCAGAACCTGCCAGAAAGCCATTTGGTGGAGCTTTCATGCTTACAGATACTAATTATTCCTCTGAGAAAATTCAATCCAATCACCGCTCGAAGGTCTCTTCTCAGTCATTTGAATTCTTCTCCACCACTAAACCATCATTCACCAATCTGCAGCATCAAGATAAATTCACATTAATTCCACATCAAGCCCTAACTTCAACACTCAATTTCCCCTAATAAACAACAACCATCATTCCACCTCTCACCATTGATCAAACGGAGCAACCAACCTCAAAAACTTTCTCCAAAAACCTGAAAATTCAAACTCTACGACTGAATTTGCTGAAACAACACAGAGATGAACTTAAGATGAACAAACTCTTTGAGATCACCGCTTTCACGCTTCACTCCAACTTAAAAGAAAAATCAAACTGGTCAAAGAGACAAAGCTCGACCACAACCCGGCGATCATTAGAATCTCCGGGCGAGAATTTTAACGGAGAGCTAAAAGATCCCAAGTGACGAGTTGGTGTTCCGCTAGATCGAGGGCCGAGTCGCCGAAAATCTGACGCCGAAGAAAGGAAGACAGCTTTGGCGGCAAATGCCGACATAAAATGACTGGAGCAATTGAAATAATCACAAATAAAAAGCGTGCTTCGCCTCTTCCCCGGACATTGGTAAAATAAAATTCTCGCAAATTCATCTCAGATTCCTTAAATTCATACTCCTGGTTTTGCCAGTACGCAAAATTATGCTGGGGTCAAACTTCAGGAGTACGTCCCCATTCGAATCTCAACTCCTTCGATCGCCGTGCAAGTGGTTTTGGGATAATCCGACGGTCAACGCTGATGCCAAGGGAATTATCTGAAGCGTTACCGGCTGTGGATTTAAAACGGCTGAGCAGGGAATCTCTGACTGCTGATCTTTTTTTTTTGGCCTATGGTGAAAGTGAAACTTCATACTTAATCTATAGTAGATTTTAATTTTAAAGGCTTCGAATTCTTCAAACTTAAATGTTTCTCAATGTTTTTCAATAGAAGGAAAATTACGATATGCTCATTTATAGATTTTTAAAACTGTTTTTTTTATTCTAAAAAATGGGCAATTAATAAGAAAATCAAGAATGTTTGGTTTTGATTTTTTATTATAAAAAACATTATAAAACACTAAATCATATAACATAAAAATAGTATTTCTATGTTTTAAATTTTATTTAATTCTTAATCTTAAGTTTCATATTTTTCAAAACTTAAATGTTAAATTATTATTTAAATAAAAAAAGTATGTTTTAAAATAGTTTTAATTTACCCATAAAACACTTTGATGTTTTGCTAAAAACTTTTGTTATTTGAAAAATTGTGTTTTCATGTTTTCATAATGAAAATAATATAGAATCAAAAATATTTTTCCCTATTTTCCTTTATTTATTATATCTTTTAAAACATAAAACAACTTCCAAAAAACATAAATAAGGGAAACTCAATAAGATCTTCCAACATTTAGAGAAAACATCTACCTTCATCTTTTGGGGTGATGTGTTATTTTGTTTGATCACTGTTCCTCTGATCATAATCATCCCACTGCAATTAGGTTTAATACTCAGGTATATTGAGATCAATAAAAGGCTTTTTGGGTTCATATTTTTTTACAAAACAAGTAATTTTTATATAATTACTTTTGGAAGGAAAAAACAAATATTAAAATATTGATTTTTTGAAGGTGAGATTTCAAAGTTCAAAATCTGGTTCCATCGATTCAGTGAAGTGTAAATGCTCATCATGATTGATTACTTTTATAAAAAAGCATTATATTTGATGTTTATAATTCACTTCTCGTTAATAATAATTAAAAACATTAATTTTAATCTAAAGAAACCTTAATTTAATTCAAGTACCACACTTATAACAAACCATTCAAGAATAAGGATTAGAAACATGATAACAATTCAAATATATGATCACATTTTGCAGAATATGAATATTAATATTTTAAGAAAATGACAATAGAATGATTCTTAATAGTTTTTTTTTTTTTTTTTTTTTTAAATGTGGAACTGCCTTTAATTATTTGTCATGATGCTACCAAAGGTAAAGAGGTCTGAATAATGGAAAATATGTAATTCAAATAAAAGGTAAAAATACAATCTAATTAATTATAGTTATTACTTAATGAACATATTTGGTGCTCAATTATTTTTCCTGAATGCTTTTTAAATCACGTATTTATTCTTTTTATATATTTTTCGCTTTTATTTATAAATCGATATCTTAATACACATAATTTTTCCTAAATTTTTAATATAACATATCAAATGTTGAAAAAGTCAAACATATCTAACCTTATAGTCTTATTGATTGGTCATTTCTTATAGTTTTTTCAGAGGTTTGATAAAGTTTTGTTACATCAACAATAATTTTAGAATTTTCCTCTTATATTTTTTAATAATTAAAAAAAGGAGTTGCATGTGCGCCGAATAAGTAAGGAATTAATATATATTTTGTAATAAATAGCCACATGCATTATTTCATAACAAAGTTAAAATAAATATCAAAATATATATATACATATATGAGATAATTGATATTTAACATAATTTAATTAATAGTTTCAATTAATTTATAAGAATATAACTGTGTTTTGCAAATATACGATAAATTATAAATATTTCAGTCCTAACATTATTGGGTGGGCAGCTAGAATTATAATTTTTTTTGTGAGAGCAACAACTAAGACAAGACTTATTTGTCTATTTAATACTATTTATGATAAAATTTGGCAACCTCCACAAGTTCAAAGAATCGGGTCAACAACAACTTTGTTAGGATTGGGATTAGGAATGAGCTTTGGATTTTTTTATTTTATTTTTTTCAAATAATAATACTTTTTGGGGCTTTATTATGATAAGGAAGAACAATTTACAGGAGTTAACTCAATGGTGAAGAATCTGGTGGTGGTGTAGAAAATATTCGGATTCAAGTTCGAGAACAAATTATTATAACTTTGTAATATAATGAATAGATGTAAATAAAAAAACAAAAAAAAAACTATAGGATTAAAAGGATAAATCTATTTTTATCAGCGTCGTTGCTTTGTGTTTAAAATCTATTTACATCCTACATACTCATGGTTTTGTAATTTTAATTTAAAGTTTAATTCATAATTATCCCACGTGTATTATATTATTATTGAATGACATTAATTTTATAATGCAATTGAATAATTATAGATGTATAAAAATAAAATAGCAGTGGTTAAAACTTAAAAGTTGATATATCAAAATAAAAAAATAAAAAATAAAAAAGTTTGAGACATCATTTATGTAATTTTTCTTTTTTGATATCATTTAGAATTACAATATTATAATATTATGTTTTCATAAAGACTTGAGCCATTGAGCCATGTCTCATTGATCATCATTTATATAATTAATCATAAGCTTATTTATAACAATAATATTGAATACTTTAGATTCCTTTTTGAGCTCTTAATATATATATATATATATATATATATATATTTATTTATTTATTTAATATTTTTAAACTATATAGACAAATAAACAAAAGGCTTAAAATTGTTACACAAAATATATATAATATCATAGAGTACATAAAAATTTGTTTTATCATAATTATTATGGAAAAAGAGTTATCAAATAACCAGATTTTTATATCTTAATTCATTTTTTAAAACATTATTCGATTTCGATATATATGTAAGGAATATAGTTGTATTATATGATAGAGCTTTATTATTCGTGCAGATAAACACATTTATATGATGATTATTAGATATATGGTATGAAACTAAGCATTTTACGTGTGCTATGGCAGCTAAAGACATACCTCGTGATTTAGCAAAAGAAGGTGAAAATCGATTGTAAGAAGGAAAAGCTTTCCAAACAGAGATTTTTTTTTAGATAGATGCTGCAATCAGATAAATTGCAAAACAGGTGTTTGAGGTGAGGAAGAAAATATTTATTTGATGCGGGAGGAAAAAGGTGATGAAAAATAACTTTAGGGAAAATGGGTGGACAATGAAGGGTATCAAGGAGAGATATCCATGAAGAACAACTTTTGTCGGACAACTTCCTTCCAACTCCGACCAGATTGTGGGGTTAAGTTTATCAAAACCACTACTACAATCCCACCCTTTCCATTTGGATTCCCCAACTATGTCTCCTTTTTCACCAGAATATTTTTATTTATTTATTTTTTCGCCTTTTTTTCTCTTTTTAATTACAAATATACTAATGCATTTTTTTCCCAAGTCAATGAAGTTTGATTTAATGGTTAAAAGGTTGGACTTGACATAAAAAAGAGACTTAGATTACAGCATTTATAAGAATAAAATACCATAAGAGTTAGAATATTAGGTTTGTTTATAGAATATCTCTATAAATATTTTAGATAACGAAAGGAAAAAGTAATGAGATAAATTCGATGTGTGCAGAAATGTAAGTTTGAGAGATTTAGAGTTTATGAGGTATTTTTACCGATGTTGTGGCATCACAGATTTTGTGATTTTATAATTTTCTGTCGCCGGTAATCAACGATATTAATTTTTGTTGCTTTTATGTTTTAAAATAATGAAAATATTATATTTCGTAGTGAATATAGGCGTAATTGATCGAGCCAGCGTTAAAGCATGTGCGTTTTATGATGATTTATTTATCTTAAATTTCTCTTGAATTCAATATTTTTAAGCCAAGTTTTCACATGGATTATTACAATAACGGTGTAATGCGCAAATGGATGTAAAAAAACTTTGAGACAGCATAGTTTATGTTTTTTAAAATTGTTTTTATAACTGTTTTTAAAAATACCAATTGTGTTCCTTAAATTTTGTGTGTTTTGTATATATATTTTTTAAATAAAATAAAAAATAAAATATGTTTTTATGTTTTCTTATTGTCCTTATTTCTTGATAGAAAAAGTTTCTGAAAACCTTATTATAAAAGCCCTTAACACATCTTGCCAACAACATATATGAGAAATGCTATAACTGTAATCATTGTCTCATACTAGAAAATAAAAATGTAATTTGAGGTCATGATCACGGAATATTGAAAAAAAAAATGAATTTAAAACTAAAATAGGAAGATAGTTTTTAAAAATATGGGATTTTCATTTATTGTGCTCATTGTTAACTTAAACAAAATTATTATTATTTTTATTTGATTCTTTTATTTAAAAGAGGCATGTGTGGATTTCGTTTTCATAGCATATACTAAGTTAAGTAACCATCAACGATTCAAACAAAAAAAAAAGGTTAAATAACTATCAGATCTTGAGTTGAAGACAATATCAGGTGGAGTCTTATCAAAGTCGTTGTTAAATGAGTTTCATAATTTTATTTATCAAAATATTGATATGATTTTAATGTGATTTTATCCTATAGAATCATTAACCAATGATATTTTTTAATGTTATTTAAGATAGTTTTTTTTTTAATACATTCTAAATTCAAGGTAATAAACTATTCACAATGGGATTGTAACCTTCATCTTTTTATATTTTTTATTTATTTTTAACAATGAACACTCCATTATTTGAGATATAATAAACATATATTTTGTGTATTAAAATAAGTTTATACATGTATAAATAATATGATGTTACATTTAACATTATCATCTTAGTACATTACGAAGACTTCTTTGTTGATTAATGGTTAGAATAACATAAAAGGTTTATTTGATTTATGTTTTTGAAAACATAAAAAACTCTATTTTAGAATTATTTGGTACTTTTTTTATTGTTTGGATTGTATTTTATGTGTTTTTTAGAATAAAAAAACAATAAAACCCCCAAAACATTGAAATTCAAATCTATTATTTTCAAAAACACAGAATAATAAATTACTGTGCTGATATCAACTGAAAACAAAAATGTAGATATTTGGGAAAGGTAAAAAAAAGGTAAAGGTGAGAAGGATTAAGGTATTGTCGGTGTGTTCTGAAGGAGAGAGTAGTGTATTTATTATTATTGCTACATGGATATTTCACTGTAAGAAACATTGAGGATTTAGTTTGATGATGAACAGAAATAACGTAGTAAGTAGTAGTAGCCCTAATAGGTAGGGCATGCCAAAGTCAAGGGTCAGTGAAGAAGACAAGGCAGGCAGTGGAATTTGTCAATTACCCAGAAATGATTTCCTTTCAACCACTCAAATAATAATAATAATATGTAATAAAATATAATAAAATAATATGTCTGCTATTCATATTTGTTGTCACACCACCATTTTCACATCAAATGACAAGTACAAGATCCTTTAAATCATTTTTGTGTACTGTGATCATTTGTATTTTAGTTTTATATTCAACTTGCTATCAAAGAAATTGAATTTTCTGGGAAAGTTGTGGGTACTCAATCACAAATCACAACTAATCTTGTGATTAACATGGTTATCTCTTTTATTGACATATTTTTTGGACTTATTTTGAACGGTCAACGTTTTTTTAATTTATTAATTTAAATTATTAATACATTTGATGAGAATAAAGAATTAAATTTGTTAAAAATTATAAAGGATAACGTAATATTCGAGGGTTAATAACATGTCATCGGTTTAATAATTATATTTGATAATTATGTAATAGCCCATAATATGAAACTTAAGTTATGTAACATATCGATGACTATGATTTTATTTGATGTCTTAATCGAATCTGTTTTCTCGTTCGAAGTCGCGCATTTGAGAAAGAGATGTATGATAAGGCAATGACAAAATTATCGTGTGGAACGATCTGAAACAGCATGTGATATAAGCTTGACGATAAAATTATGAAAAAATAAAGTAAAATTTCAGATTTTTGCGAAAGAACCATTTTATTAAAAAATATATAGTAAGCAAATATTAGTAAGTGATTTTAAACCAGAATAATAAAAAAATCTCTGCTCATTCTTTAGAAAATTAGTTAAAAAAAACAAAATGAAAGAAATAAATAAACTACTAAGGTTTTTAAGGGTGTTTTGATTTAAATACCCTTTAAAAACATGAATTTCAGAAATCTAGGTCTTATTTGGTTCATATTTTTTAAAATTTATTATTAAGAATATTTTTTAAAAACATAAAAAACATCATTTTAGTATTCTTTAATTATTGTTTTTGTTCTCTAAATTTAAAAGTAAAAAAAACTGAAAAAAAAAATATGTTCATCATATTTTTCTTATTCTTTTGAGAACTAAAGCAAAATTTAAAATACAACCAAAGACCCTAACTTTCGTATTTTATCATTTTTTTGAAGTGAAAATACTTTTATCATTTTCTTATAAAAATAACAATTTCTTTTATAAGAAACAAAGGGACAGATATTTTGTATGAGAACTGGGTTATTTCAAAAGAAAAAATATGGGAAAAAGCTAGATTTGCAAATTTTAGATTATTTGATTTATTTTAACTAAATATTTCTATTTTGAAATGGGCACGGATATGAATATTTCTATTTAATTTGATTTTTTAAGGATAGATTGGAGGCAAAGAGAATGATTCATGTTAGGCATATGGATTGGCACATGGACTGAAAAAAAGAAAACAATAAAAAATGTAAAATTTTTAAAAGGGAAAGAAAAAAAAAAAAAAAAAAGGTGGGGGCGAAGAAAAAGGAGAGAATAAACTCAATTGGTGGGGTGGGTATCTTTTGAATGAAGTGCCCTTTTAATTATTTACTTTTTTTTTATTATTATTAATTTTTTAATGCTAGTCCTAATAGGATTATTTATTGCCACTAAGCTACCCTAAAAAAATCTGGATAGTTTCGATGTGAGTTTGTATTTATTATTATTATTATTATTATCATCATCAAAGAGACAGTGACATGACATGCATATCTCTTTGATGGATTCGGCAGAGGTTAAACACAAGACATTGTCCCTACATTACTCCAAACTCATCACCCTCTATGATTTGAAAGAGAGAGAGAAAGGGTTTTATTTGAGGAGCATTACTGGTTTTTTGAAAAAACATTTATTACCAAATCAATATGTTTTAATTTATTTTTTGAAAAACAAAAAACATACTAAGATTAAAAAATAAATAAGAGTTTTCAGTGAACTTTTTTTTTTTTTTTGTGCTTTTATGTTTTTAAAAAGCGGTATTGAAGCAGTTTTCAAAAAATAGAAATATAATAAGCGAGCTTAATTTCTGTTTAGTAGGTAAAGTTTTATGTTTTCTTTGTGAATTTTTTGAAAATAAGGAAGCGCGTTTAGTTCTGAAGAATCGAGGCCAATAATTTTGAAAATAAATAAAATGAATCACATTATTTTGATATTTTATATGAATCGAGAAAAGCTGTATGTGATACATTTTCTTTGTTTTTGGGTCATCAGCAGGGATTTGGTCGATTGGGATAAAAGCAATAGCGAGATTGTGTTATTTTCTTCTTTCTTCCCCTTTTCGTCTTAACGATTCTTACCATCCAGTGAACACGGGATTGTGAATAGCCAACTGCGTTTTAAAGCAGCGTTTTAAATTGTTTTTCGATTAGCCGTTTCGAAAATGGTTTCTAATGATTTTAACATTATTTATTTTGGCCAAAATTAGTACGAAACGTATTTTAAAGTGCTTAAAGATTATATCTGATAAAAATTTTTCGTAAATTTTAATAGAGTTAAAAATTTTTGTGAACTAAACGGGGCCTTAATTTTTCTTGATTATATCCCAGAAAAGTATTTTACTTTTTTTAATAATTACTCAAAATTTTTAAAAAAGAAAATGAAAAACATTATAAGTTTACCTTATTGTTAATTTGATGACCTACATGACCTATGGAATTAATTGAGGTAGGTGTGAGTATTGTGGCCTTGGAGCTCGAACCATTATTCGATAGGGCAGCGTTCGCGCCAAACCCGTTACGATCCTTGTATGAGACGGTCAAAGAATGACCGTAGTATTAAAAATCATGAAACGTAAACCGTGAAGTCCTAGAACACATGTATGGGATCATAAATCACTGTGAAGCCCGTCCTGTCCTTGAATGGAAAGTGTGTTATGGATAATTATATTATGGAGGAAAGCACGTGCATGATATTTATCCACGGATCTCGTGTCGAATCTCGTATATTAAAAAAGCATTAATCGCTAATAAGGAATAAGCCCAGTCGTTGATAAAGAAAAAAGATCTTATCGTAGTCGAGATTATCTTTCTTAAAATCGAAGAGGAATTCGAGTGTAAACAAGCTACTCCCCACAAGGGAAATGTAGACAATTCGATTGTGTAAATTAAAGCGCTGTGTCCAATGTTTTTATTGAGCTTTGAATCGCCGAAGGGCTTGGAGATTCGTATTACACTGCTGATGCTCAAAAAAACCGATGATCAATATCTTTACAACTTGACGATCAAGGGATCCGAAGATCAAAGTCTCACCAATAGGCATCATACGATAAAAAGAAAATGACATTATAATATCTAAATCCATGATTTGGGCATTGGATTAATATTGAATTGTCCAGAGTGAGAGGAGGGTAGCTGGATGATCACTTTCCATGGTGATGAATTGAGAGTCCAAGTTGGAATCTAAAGGTGATGTCAATAGGATAAAGGAAAGGAGACACTAAAAAAAAAAAGTCTCAATCCAGGTGATTCAACAATATCTAATCTTTCCTCAACAAAAAAAAAATAAAAAAAAAATCTAATCTATTATCTCTAGCCCCCCTTTTCCCTCCCTTCCTAGGGCAACCTGGAAGAGGATTTTTATCATCAATCCACTTAGAAAAAAAAAAAAAAAAAAAAAAAGAAAGAAAAAGCCTTGATGGGGCCTTTTTCAGCATTGCACCATTTATAAGGTGGGGGTTCAATCAATCAACTTCCACTCCTTCCTCCTCTCTTCATATTCAAACTAGAGGATAAAGATTACAGATAAGGATTTAATGTCTACCGAAAGAAATTCCCACCCCCTTTCTGACCACATAAACCAAAAGCATGAACATATATATATATATATATATATACGTACCATCTATGTAAAAGAAGTCAATCAAGTGGGTTGAATATGTTACATGTATCTACAAAAAGAGATGCCCATTAGGAAGCAGTGTTGGATCCTTAATCCAATCTTAGCATGATTATGAATTGAAGAATTGTTATATAAAGTTATCACAATTAAAAGTTATCTATTACTTAGATTTAGGTTTTCTCTTTTGATGAAGTGGTTTATTTGTTTTTTGTATTTTTGTCACTAACATGGAACGACGTGTGATGGTGTCGTCGTGATTTGTTGATGAAACGGTATAAATTTGTTTCGTCGGATAGGGAAGTGCATGTCAATCACTTATTAAACCAATATGCTTATCATATATGAAATATTAGGTATTTTAGGTATCTTACGATTACATATTATATGACCTTTAACCCCTTGCTAATAACCGATTACGGGTCTTAATTCTTATTTTTATGATGGATAAAATTAGAATTATCAAAGAGATAATTCTAGTGTGGTGCTAACCATTGATGATTAATAGAACCCTTATTCGAGGATCCTCTTAAATTCTATATTTAGTATTAATTTTTTTATAAATAATATTCATAAGGATAATTCATATTTATTATATTATTATAATATTAGGTTTTTTTATAAAATAAATAAAGCTTTTAGAAATATCCCTATAAGAAAAAATAATAAAAGAGATTTAGTGTATGCAGAGATGTAAGAGTTTGAGAGATTAAAAGATTTATAAGGTATTTTTACCGATATTTTTAATCATCGCAATCTTTGCTGTCTTGTTCTTTTGTGTTTTTGATAATAATGAAAATATTACTTTATTGGTAGATATATGCGTAATTGATGTCGAATCGCGTTAAAGCGCATCGTATATTTTTATATTTATTTATTTATCTTTATGTTTTTGAATTCATGTTCTTCCAATTTATATAGAACTCAAAAAATCTATGATTTTGATTTATTTGATTGATTATAATATTTCTGCAAGCAGACCAGACCACTGAGTCAAGTCAGTTTCCTACTACCTCTTTGAGGTTGCTTTCATTTGGGTATTTGTTGAAACATATTTGAGGCAACTCAACATTATGTAACACCCCAACAACAAAAAAAGTCAAACAGTTTTTACATCATTTTTTAAAATCAGGGATTTATTTTTTTAATAAAAATAATAATTTTATTTATTTAAATTAGTAATACATCGATAAAAATATATAATCAAAAACTTTAAAAAATGAAATAACATCCAAGTTAATTGTGTACTAAATAGAATCAAAGTCCACGTATTTGATAGTTGTGTTTATGTAGTATGTTGATGATCATTAATTTGATTTCTTATTTTTTATCTAATATATTTTTACTTGTCCAAATTGTACTCACATAAATAAACGTCAAACTATGATAATAAAAGACAAAATGTCACATCAAGACGATGATAATCACATTAAATTATAAAAAAATAAATGAAAATTTATATTTATATAGAATAACCATTTTATTTAAAAAGAAAATGATGAAAATAGGTATAAATAACATATTCCTTGCTTAAGGAAAAAAAAAAGGTTAATAGATAAAAAGTGAAGAGGAAAATAAGGATTTACTTAGAATCCCATTTTTTATTTGTTTTTTAATTAAAAAAAAGAAGTGTAAAACTTTATTAATATGTGAATTGAAGTTCATAATAAAGGAGTATGAAACACATCATGTGACAATAATTGGAAAATTTTGTAATAATATTTATGACACAAATCACAAGTACAGAATATTCAGTGAAACCCGGCTGGGTAAGCAAGAAACGAGAATCACGGCGTAAATTCCGGGTTACAGAAACCTCTTCTTTCTAGGGTAACCGTCCTAAATTCTACGGACACACCCTACATGGTTGTTTTTTTTTTTTTTAACTATGCATTTGTCATATATAATAGCATATGTTCTTTGCTAAAACTTAAACCGGAAACCCTCCCTTTTACACCTTTGCATGTTTTTTAACATTGAGATTAGGGCTGATAAATTTTGATATAACACGTAACCAGGACATGAATTTAATACGGTTTTTACGGGTTTGGGTTGAGTATAATCGTGTTTAGGTCATATTCGTGTTGACACATCTAACACGTTTAATAAATGGATCATATTCGTGTTGACCTGTCTAACACGAATTTGACCGAATTGATCCATTTAATTATTATATTAATTAATTTATTTATTTAATAAGTTATTTGTGTTTAATATGAATTATTAATTATAATTCATATTAATTTAAATAATAAAATTAATAAACATGTCGTTAATAGATTATTTGTGTTAAATAATCGAGATTAAATAATTAAATGTCGTGTTGATGCAATCTGCTTGCGAATAATAAATGGATTGAGTTTGGGTTGCTTGAATGTTAGTAGCGTTTATTATTAAAATTATTAGGGTTTGGGTTGGAGAATATTGAGCGGCAGAGCAACGATCACGTCGGCCAGCGAAATTCTGCCTATTGAGACTCTATTATTTAAGCTAGTGTGATGGATTGAGTTTTTATTTTTGTTTTTTGAGTACACTATAGTGATGGGCTGGCTTTTTTATTTTTTTTGACAAACTATGCACTTGAAATATAAAATAATATATGTCCTTATTATAACTCGAACCGAAATCCCTTGTTTTTATCACTTCAATTAAACAAAAAGCATTAATTTTTTTAGAACAATTTAGTATTAAGATGATAAATTGTTTAATGCTTGCTTGAATTAAGACTTTTATGGGTTTATGTTTTATTTAACACTGTATTATTTGAGTTAGACATGATCAACGATAATAAATGGCTTTTAAAAAATAAAAAAATAAAAAAATAAAAAGGGATTGTGGCGTTGTCTCGTACTATGACTGCCAACTCATCCATGCATGTAAACATGTTCCTTCTTCGTCAGATCTTCAACAACCACATTTCATCCTGTTTTCATGCAAAGTCGGCCACTTTTTTATTTATTTTTTATTTTTATATATAGATGGGTTTATTTTTCATTTCATTTTTTTAATGTTATATATATATTTTTTTGTATTAACACCGACAACCCACTAGCTAAAACACTGGATTTCTCAATTTCTTATTCCCATTTTCCCCAACAGTGCAGTAATGTCTATACTTAATGCTATTATTATTATTATTATTATTATTATTATTATTATTATTATTATATCTGTCCTTCACGTGGACTGATCATAGCTTGCCATTTAAATTAGTTCTTTTTATAGCAAACTTAAATGATTGCACTCAATGGTTCGAAGCAGGTGATTCTTTATCAGTTTACCGATTATTCACTATTACAATATATTTTTTATCGGATTATGAGGTGTTTTAAACGGGTTTATGTACACACAAAACATGTTTTGAGTCATACCATATACGAATAAAAAATGATCATAAAAACGGTAAAATTATATCACTAAATACAATTACATTTATAGGATTCGAACTCGAGATATTGGTTAAGATATAAAAGATCACAAACATCTCATCTATATGTTCGAGCCTAGTGGCAGACCTAGGATTTTACTTTAGGGGGGAATCATTTATAATAAATAAAATAATATTTAATTAACTATAAATACAAAAAAAAAGGTTATATTATTGATAACATTGCTATTGAATATATTTTACAATCAAATATATATTTTTCTACATATACAAGCAATTGATCATTCATCCATTGATCTCCTATTTGATTTCGAAGCCGATTTTTCACAATATTCATAGTAGAAAATGTTGTCTCAACGGTTGTTATTGCAACCGGTAGGATCAAGACCAATGTAACAAGATAAACACAATGTGTTTTTTTGTCTCAACCATTTTTCTTGCAAGATCACCAATTCCTTTCAACTAGGAAAATTGATAATTGGATCGCACGTCAATGATGTAGATTTCAAGTTGATCATTAAGTATCATCAACTCTATTAGAGAAAAATCTTTTGGATAAAACCGAACAAATCGAATTAGTTTTTGCTTGTCAAAAGCAATAAACGAGTCACTAGGATTTAGAGAAGCCACACAAAGAAGCAGCTCAACGTTTATCTCGATAAAATGACTATTAAGCTCTTGAAGTTGTATATCTATAACAGCATAAAATAACTTTACTTGATAATTATGTAAATTTGTAATTTCATGAACCTTACGTCATGGTCTTCCTCGAGTAAGAAATATATCATCAATGTTTGAAATATCAATGTTATATTTTTCACAAAAATAAAAAATTTCATAACGTAAGGAACTCCAACCACTTTCTCTCACTATTCACATATTATTTATTTTTTTAATATGATAAATTCTTTCTATAATATTAATTTTAAATCACAATTTTATTTTTATATACCTATTATTTTGATATACACATATTATATAAAATTATAGGAAATTAAATGTCTCTAATATTAGTATAAATAAAGTCATAATCAAGGTATCAATTTAATATAAATATTAAATATATGACACCAATAAAAATTTCAATATATTTATTAATCATAATGCATAACATATTATAATGTAAAAAATTTAATATAAAATTTAATAATAAAATCAAAATTTATTTTCAATAATAAATTTAATGTTAAATATAAAAGGTTATTATCAATATAAGTTTTAAAAAAAGAACAACATATAAATTTATTATCTATTATATAATATTTCTATGAAATTTAACAAACTTACAAAAATTTCACAATATGAATGTACACACACAAAAAACGCCTTTCATCATGCTCACGTAGTAGTGTCCTCCTCTGAACGAAATGGGCCAGCAAATATGATAAAGTTATAACATAAAATAAAGCTACATTCTCGGAGTTCGAGCACAAGAGGCTAATTTATGAAGATAAAGAGCGCCAGTACCGACATAAGTTCATGTTCAGTACTATATATTTTTTATTTTTACACAGCTATTCCTGCACCTTTTTTCTTTCTTTCTTTTTTACTCTTTTAATTAAGTTATTGTGTTACTTATAATTTTATAGTAATGATTGGATTATGAGCAAACCCTTTCAAGAGTTTATACTACAAAGACCCAAAAATATCTTTAATAATTGAAGAGATGAGTAACCTTAATCCCATCAAAATGCCTGTGCTTGGTGTTTGGGTTCATGATGCCCTTATGACGATTATAATTAGAACAAGCATGCTGTAATGATGGCTATGTAATCATAGAGACAACCACAGCAAATTAATTATTTTATTTTAGGACAAATTGAAGATTAGTTAGTATAAACATATACTATAAAAAGTTAAAACACAAAAAAAAAGAAAGAAAAACAATGAAAAAAGACCAAATATAAGATGAAGATGTGAGGTATTAGGTATTTGTACTATACTTATATATAAAATAATAATATAAAGCGAATTTATCTTGTTCAGTGGAAAAATATTCGACTGATTTAGAAAAAGACAAGACCGCATAAAAAGGGGAATGGTCTCGGGTTCGAGTAATAATGTAAGAATAATTTATTAATTTTATATTTTACTATTTAATTCCTTTTCTTCCTTAAAATTTTTGAAATCAAATTTTGTGAAAAGTGAAGACCAATGAGTAACAACCATGGCTGATATGATACAAGTTCCTTACATAACACTAAACATCATGGGCTATAAGTATAAAAAACGTATGGTACTCTAGAGGGAACCTTTAATAAATAATATTTATAGGGAAAGGCGTTTAGGTTGCTTCAACGAAAGCTTAATCTTGATTATTGTTTTAACTTTTAACTTTTAACTTTTTACTGGATTAAGATTTTGACTTCTCAGTTTTTTTCATCCTTCTCTTACACTCTTTCAAACACCGCCAAAAAAATTTACAAATAAAAATGGAAAAGAAGTCACAGTCAGAGAGATTAATTGAGGTGGACGGAAGGACGTGAGTGGAGCCAGACTAACAATGTTGGGCCAAGACTAATAATGCATCCGTGTTTAGTGGGCCCATAGAGTGAGCCCAACCAAGCGATCCAATTTACCTGACGTGGGAGTATCTGAACCTCACCGTTACGTTTATGGTCGTCTGGCCGTCAACGCGTAGGTTGCTCTGAGGTTTTGCCATGCAAGTGGGTCCCACGGATTCCGGTTGCTTCTCACCGTCTTGAAAAATGCCAATGCTACAAGCGCTCGTGTCTTCGTCCAAAGCTATTAGTTAGAATTTATAATTTACATATTCTTTATGTTGAAATCATAGATTATTATTTATGATTTTCAAATTTTTTAAGTCGTAGCAGTTAAACGCTAATTTAAGCATTATTTTGAAAAACATATCGTTTAGTGTTGAAAATTGGGGATAAGGTACACACATTAGGTTATTAGACTTGACCCTTAAACTTTTTTTTTGAAAAACATATAATGTTGGTTATATGTATACAGCTTGTACTTAAGCTTTTTTGAATATAATCTTTATCACTTAACAATTTATTCCCAGTGCTTCAAGATCCTTATTCCGTCAATAAAATGAATAGATGGATAAATGGTAGCTAATGCCGTTGATATATCCTTTCTGCGTAATATAATTTCTTTAGCATGTCGCATGGGTGATCGGTGACGCATCGGTCTGTATTAGACACCTATTTACCCATATGTTCACATATATTAACAATATAGACATATTTAAACTAAAGAACAAACATTATGATCAACTTTAAACCCACAAAAAGTTTAAAGACCAAATTGACAAACATCGAGTTTCGGGGACGATTGAATTGAATTCCATAGAATGTGAAGTTGTGTAGAGGAAAAGATATTCCAACTAATGTGGGTCATGGATTTTATTGTCACCTCAGTACGGTTGGCTGGAAAACCAACTCGTGATGGCCAACCGGGCAGGCGGCACAGCCTGTGAGGGAGGAACAATGAATTTGGTCAATAATATCCAAATCATAATTCAATAACATCACTCAAAATTGATCAGTCTGGCTGGGCCAGCAGTTTCAGATACTCATACAACAACTCAACAAATTCATATCCCCAATAATTGAAGGACAGTATAGTAGGAAGAAGATAAGTGTGCATTTTTTTCAAAATTGGGGACCTGCAAATGAGTTACCTAAACGTCGACATAATGGGCCTTTCCAATTCAGCTTCCAATTACTAACCATTGCCAGCCAGTGCCAGTTCATAAGAAAACGATGTCTGAAGATCTCATGATCAGCCTGCCTAGAACGTGCCCGGCTTGGCTCTGCCTCCAATCTGAGGGCTGTTGTAGGAGTCTTTGGTATCTGTACCATTCTCAACTTGCCCATTGGATATGGTGATAATTAAAATTGCAATGTTCCAAGATTCATGACTTCTTCCTTTTGGAGAATCCCTGTTGTTTCTGGTCTCTTTTCCTCTTTTTTATTTGCATTTGCGATGATTTCCCGACTAGGGAGGGTTGGTCCTTCAATGCAAAGCTCTTTGCTACATGCCCCAGATGAACCTTTTTCACCTGAAAAATTCTTTTCAGCTCACCACGGTGAGCTGTATATGCACGGACCCAAGAGCAGAATGCATCCTTAGCCAGCTTCTTTGTCTTTGGCTGTAATAGGATGAACATGCAATACATCAATTTGGATAAAATGAAAGAGGATTGCAAGAGGATGATTCTGACAAGCACCCAAAACAAAATCCTTGACAAAAAGAATAACTAAACACATGCTAGATTCCATTAGTTCGGTTTCCAGTCCCAACCAACGCTATAGTCAACTAATTGCATAGCCTATTGGAACAGTATGGGATCCATATATAAATCATTTTTCTCCAACAAAAATGCATCATGCATAAAGTGAACTCTATCCAACAGCTATCACAAGCATTTGATGATTTTTGCCTTTTCTGGATATTTGTCCCTGCTCTTTTTACCCCCTTTTTTTACTTTCTTATGTTTTTTAGCGCATGTGGACAGACAAGTAGGAAATGAATGGCCAAATTGGGTGAGTCCAATATATATATATATATATATACATATATGTATAGAGAGAGAAAGAGAGAGAGATAGATAGATAGATAAATAGATAGACACACGCTTTATAGAAAGATGGAAACTGAGAAGACGAGAACAGCCAGCTATAGAAAATATAATTTTTTTTTTTAAAAGGAAGGAACATATCTGAAAAATAAAGACCAGACCATGAGAATAGGGAGAAAGAGCAACTTTCGAAACAAAAGATCATTATACGAAGGTTGTAGCTTGTACCTCAGCGAGAATGAAGGATTCTAGTGCCTTCTGCAAATATAGCACCCAGGGATGCATCTCTAAGGAAATAAACTTCTTGATATGGTGCTTCTGACCAGACAGTGGAAAACTATCAAACACTTTAAGCAGCGGATATTCTGTCAGAGATACACCATGTTTCTCTAGGTCATGCAAATAATCCATTTCAACTGGTTGGAGAAATAACATAGCATCTCCCCTTTCTCCCAACCGTGCAGTTCTTCCAACCCTGCAGCATGAATTACAAAAGCATCAAAACCCCTACAGAACCCCCTCAAATTGAAGTTAATCTCAATGACAATGAAATAAGAATTTGCCCATATGCCAAGAGAATCATCTAAATTAGCGTTAAACAAAAAATTAGTAACAAGCATTCATTCTGCAGATTGCAACGGGGTAGATTGGACAAGGGCATTCATCCAAATCCATCTTGTATGGAAAACATGAGTAATTAAGGGGTTGAATGTAGCCAAATCTTTGGGAACTTTGTCTAATGAAATGCCAAGTCAAAAATGCTGATGTAAATAGGCTGGAAAACATGTGCTAGTACCTAATGAAAGCACACTGTTTGGTAAAAGATAAAAATGAATTCAAACAGGAAAAAGTTTCCAGATACCTATGGACATATTCACTAGCCTCCCCTGGAGAATCATACTGTACGATACAGCGAACTTGTGGAAAATCCAGGCCCCTAGCAGCAACATCTGTAGACAAGAGAAGAGCTGATTTTTCCTTTTTGAAGGTCTGAAATGTGGTTCTTCTATCTTCATGCTTCATCTTTCCATGCAACTGAAATGTTTTGAATCTAAAGAACTTTTGTCTATCTTCTGTTTCTGAATGTGAATTGGGTGGGCACAGGAATGCGCTGAAAAGTGAATAGTGGAAATCTACCGCATCATGTGAAAGAATACCACAATGCAGCAAATTAGCATGTGATCAAATAAAAAGTAGGACCAATGTTTTAAATGGCTAAAGACGATCTTTAGGCATTTTATTCAAACGAGATGACACTTGAGCCTTGTGGCAAATGAGGCGTAAGCCTCAGCTTAAACAAATAAATAACTAAAATTATCCTAAAAATTTAAAAATAACTCATAAAAAAATAAAAGGTTAAGTGATAAAAAGACAAATTTCATAATGATTGTTTTTTGAAGTAAAAAAAAATCACTTGATAAAATTAATTATTCTTCATTGTCAATAGTTTTAATGTATTTCCTTTTTCTCATGAGGAATTAGCATCGATCTCATGAATTTATGAAGATAATTTTCAACTTTTATTACATTTTCCAACATCCCAAGAAGGATTATAAAATTATATAATTATAATCCAAATGCTATGTTATCTTCCCCATTGGTGTTAATATCCACCCATCTTCTTCTTCCTTGCCCTGAATTAGAGTGTCGTGCTTTTTTGATCTTTGAGATCAGCCATTAAGAATCTCAATCACTCATTTCAAATTATAATTTTATCTATTGTTTTTATTTATTTTTATTATTATTCTTATTTTTTGTAAAATCATTGTTGTGGATATCATATCACATCGTGGGTATTAGAGCCTAGTTGTGGATAAGATGGTAAATTTTACGCGGTTGTAAGAAAGTTTTATCAAAAAGATGATGGAGAGTCAAGACAAAAAGTGGAACAACAAATCACGGAAGGCAGAAAAGATTTGCTAAAAATTTTCATAGAATGGTTTCACCGACTTATGAACTTGTTCAGTGAGGATTGGTGTACGGATAATGATTATGTTTTTTGAAGATAGTTAGAGGATTATCAAAGCATAATGAAGTCAAACATCACTTCATTAGAGAGGTAACAGAACAATATGCTATCATGGTTGAGAAAATTTTGACCTGGCAATTTGAAAACCCAAAAAAATAAAAAACAATAAATCCTGTGTCCTGACAATTAACTATTGCTGGGAGGTTATGGGATAGAAAAATCAATGATCTTATCCACAAACTAGGTAAAATCACAACAGATTCTAACAGCAGCTTGGTATACTTACCAAATATACCGTAGCGAATAAAGGTCTCCATGACATAATCTTGATAGTTGGAGATGAAAGATGATTACATGGTAATTATTCAGAGGAATACATGCTAACAGAAATAATATAGAAACTTTGATTTAAAATATGGGAACCATATGCCCTTTACTTTATATGTCTATGATTAGGGATTCACATCATAAACTCAGAAGGCATACATAGAGTGACCAAGAAAAACTGAATTTAAAATTAAAAACAAATTGTTATAGTGGGCCAGAATTAGAAAAACTAGTTGAGAAAATGAAACATGTATTCATGTAGAGTTAGGAAACTTCATATTCTTTCCTATTTGGTTTGGAATTGTCTTGTATATAAATAGGTGGTTTGTGATCAATGAAAAGTATAATTTTTCCTTCAATTAACTCTGATTACACAGACAAACAAATAAACGAATAAAAAAAAGGATCAGTCAGCACCGTGTGATGACATTCTACCAAGAATTTCTCAACAACTGGACAGGTACAAAGTTTCTATGGACTCATAGCTTGTCATGTCAATAATAATATAAGTTTGAGCGCTTATAGACATATGGAGCGAGGGCAGCATGAAAACAATGAAACTTCACACTTGTTAACAAGCAAGAAATTTCCACAATCAGTTATTGCAAAAAGTACTAAAAGTCAAGCCACACGATTAAACCCAGACAAGCCATCATGTCAAAAGCACCTCATCAAAACAAAAAATTAATGACCAATTTAGCTTATAGGACAGTCTCACCTTTTGGGAAGCTTCCTCTTCAAAAAGATGCTTTAAAATGGAAAGAAGCACCACAAGCCTTGAACCACAGGCACTCAGCACAGAATATTAAATCACAATTCTTTAAAATCATATTGAGAATTATTAAGGCCACCAAACAAACCTCCCAACAGCGTCACACTCTCACATATCTCTTGAACTAATTGAGTAGAAGTTTATAATCCCTGAATTTTGATGTCATTATTTTATTCGAACTTTTCTGAATCAGCATCAAAGCATGAGATTTGACAAAGGCATCTCAGAATGTTCAAGTGATGGATTTGAAGGTTGCATCTCTTTCGCTACCAAGAATTACCGTAAATCTCCGATTCGCAAGCCACCTTCCGGAAAGCAAGATGGTTTACTTTTTTTTCATTTAAAGTAGTCGATAACATTAAATTCTGCCTCTGGAAATTTTAATGAAATCTTGGGCAATCATGTCCCCCTGCCAGTAGGCCCATTTGTCCCTGAACCCAGAAGACCCCAGTGCTTCCCTCTATTTCTTTACTGTCAAACCCTAACTCCAAAATCCTATCAGACTTATGGGAAAGAATTAATGGGAAAATGAATGAAAGGAAAAATATAGATCCTGTTACAATATCATAAAAATTGGGAAGAGATAAAAACTGAAACCAAGATGTACACACTATACCTATCTGCTTCATCAAAGATTATCCATCTCAAATTTGTGCACAAAAAGATTGTAAGTATTTTTTTAAATGATCCAGAATTCCGGAGTTGCAAACGAGAATAGATATGCGTTCGAAAATTTGTATCAAATTTAAACCCTTTTGAATTCCAAGAATTTAATAAACTGTTGTATCAAGAACTTCCCTCAAGATGCGTAATTTGGAGGCTAGCATCTCTATATATAATTATAAAACCTTACATTGTTATATGATTATGAGATCGTACTCACTGTAGAAAGATTGTAACAATAAAAGCAAAGCATTTACAGTAGTAGAAGCTTATCAGCAGATCATGCTTGAATTCCACAAAAATCCACTCTAAAACATAGCACGGTAAAAGACTAACTGGATGTCATACAATGCCCAGAGCATGTTTTGATGGGAGTAATTACATATAATTGCTCATTAAAATACAAAAAGCCTTCTATAAGGCAAAACATGAGAGAAAAATCATAGGACACTTAAATCTCGTGACATTCTTCAAAAAAAATGCTCAAGCTTCTTGACTACCCAACATTTTGTATCCATGAGTGGTGATGTTCCCGTAAAATTTCCCTGGAATACTTCACCTCACATCAAAGAAACAATTTTGAGATGCTGCTCAAAAAGCATCAAATTCAGTGTATCGAGTAAGTAAATGTTTCGTGACACGATTTTTATCGTGCCCACAAAGACAAGTTGAAACATCATCACTAGGAAGAAGTTGTCAGTCCCAAGTCAAGGTGAAGTAAAGATGCTTCGAGCACAGAATTCAGTTTCAACAAAGAACTTCCTTTGGCTCGTGTTGAAGAAGGATATAAAGGCCTATAAATTTAATAGAACAAAATGGTAAATGAATAACTAAGAGCACTGCAACTTGAATTATAATCAGTATGGCGATTTTTATTTTATTGGGATTTATCACTTAAAAAAAAAAATCTCATAAGCTGAGCCGTACCTAAACCTCAATAAAACACATCACTCTAGTATAACTTAATTAAACCAAAACCCTTGAAAGAAACTAAGCTGGTTGAAAATAGATTTCTAGTCCGGTGCATACAATGTTTGGATGCAAGCTGAATTAGGGACAGGTCAAAACAACCTGTCGAGTTTGAAGAAATGTATGAAAGTGTATTTAAACTATTCAAAAACTCTGATCTGTCAGTCAAGATTAAGTAATTTTCCATTAATTAAATATCATTCTGCACTTCAAAAGGATTGGTGAATACTCCTTTTATCCAACTGATTCCAGTCCAACGAAGCTGGTTCTTATAGTGCTGAACAGTATTTGTTTCCTAGGTAGCTTAGAAAGTTAAATGTATGAAATGCTTTAGAACTTAAAAACAAATGAAAAAAAAATACATAAATCTGAATGTTTAAAGTTTCCTACCTTTCCGCAACCTGGCTTTCTCTTTTGACCTGTTCTCGCCACCCATCACGTACCCTGGGACAATCCAATGGAAGCGATGCAATAACTTCTGCAAAATTTCATAAACCTGCATGTAAGAGCCAACTCCAAGCAATAAGAAACTAACGCTTATTACGTATATAACAATTATATCAGACAAGTATTTAATTAATAACAAGACCTACGTGGAAATAAACAAAGGTTTACAATAACACTCTCCCCACTAACAAGAATAAAAGCGTGAACGATATCATAGTTTTGACTGGATAGGAAAATCGAGACTTTTATAAAGAAGCAACAAGAAATAACAGGCAGTTAAATTGTATTTTACCAAGGTTTTCAATTTTTCTAAAGTGCACGGTTTCATATCAGAAAGCTAGTACCATGAGCTCACATAACGGATACACTAGAAACATACGAAATGGAGAGCCAAGCTCCATGAGTTTCTTCATAGTGAAGCAGAAACAAAAGAGTTTTGGCCAGGTGCCACCATACTATAATTTTGCAAACCAAGGATTATATTAATTACATATCAGCCAAAACAACGAGATTCATAGGATTCAAGATAAACTATATGTCGTTTTATAAATGGTAACAAGAAAAAATCTATAGAACACAAATCTTAAAACTGAATTCTTTGTTCGTAAATAAAACAGAACTTCAATTAAAAGTCCTCACGAGCGCCTGGAATCATGACCATCAGCACCATAACAATGAGTCACAAAGTGCAATAGTTTTCCGGTGCCCAGCAAAGCACAATGCTCACCCACTTAAAGAACTATACAAACACTCCAAAACATGAAACAATGAAATAGACTGCTGTGTGCATAAATTGGTTTGATTAATCAAATAAATCAACAAAGGATGTATGCACGCCCAGAAAGCAATTACAGGTAATGTTTTTGCCTGCACAGTCGGGAGAAACCTGAATCCCATCCTTTCTATAATCGAAAAACAAGAAAAAATACAAGACCGTTAAGATTAACTGGATTGTCGACTCGAAACTTAAGAATTAACTCAATTGAAGAAGCTAATTTACACATTCTAGTTTGGTTTTTATGCAACTGTACAGCATATTGCTCTCCTGACATTAATCAATTTGGAGTTTGAAGTATGGAATTCAGCGGAGAAATAGAGAGCCAACCTCGGAGTTGGTCGCATAAGGCAGGGTGAAGACCGATGCTGGAGAAAGAGCAGTGCGCTAAGATTTCCTCTTTCCCCCATTATCGTTCTTCTCGGCTTCGTCTTCTTCACCTCCCTCTGTTATTGCTCTTCTCTCTGTCCACGCATTAGCAGCGTCTTCGGTTAGCGTTTGAAATTCTCGCAATTTTTCTAAAATCTGCCCCGTAGGGGGCTACTGTCTTAGGGTTTTCTAACCCACGTCAGTTTGAACGATATTTCTATCTTTTTGGAGTGTTTGTCTGCGGGTTTACTATTCCATGGGATTTAACAAACAAAGTGTCTTGTTATTGAGCATCAGAAGTATGACATATTATGTTTGTTTCTTTTTTAAAACTATTTTTATTCTAAAATCAAAAGATAATAAGGAACAAAGAAAAACACATTTTGTTTCACATAAATACATAAAAAAAACTTAAATAAGAGTTTTTTAAAAATAAAATATAAACTCAATAGGTCTAAATAAGCTTTGACTCCCCTATATACTCTTATATTATGTTTTATATATATATATATATATTATTTAAATCTGGAAATCAAATTATTGAGTTATAGTAACAAAACAATTAGCTTCATACAACTTACTTTGATTATAATTGTTTTTATAAAGTTGACTAATAAATATATTACCTTAATTTAAGATTGACCTATTTCCTTTCTTGTAGTTATTATAAGCTTTGTTTTTTATGATCATATACTTTTAATTTTATCTTTAAATCTTAATCAATTCACCATGGTAGATCGATCAAGTAACATATAGTGATGGGACAGGGTGGCCGATGAGGCACCAAAATAAAAAATAGACAGTTACATATTATTCAAGAGAAATTACAACAAGTTAATGAAAACAGTATTTGGAAGTGAGAATAATTTATTACTGAAATGAAGTAAATAGATTCATTATAATTATATATCACCCATTAAAACCAGTGCCATGAATACCATTCATGTTAACAACACAATTAACTCTAAAAGTCCCGTGATATTCGATAATTTATGATCGACGACTATAATACATCCCGATTATGGGTCAGAACATATCGATAACTATAATTGACTACGCTGAGATTCACATCAAATATATTTTCGGGCCGTAATGAATTACCCATATATAAGAAAAGTCATTGCACAAGCACGACAAAAATAATTACAAGCCAGACCACCACTATAAAAAACATAAAAATAAACAAATTAAAAAACCCAGATTTTGTATACAATCCATTTGATTGAAAAAACAAATAAATATAGATTTATGATTTCAAGTTATTAATGATAAAAAAGCATCTCTATTGATGGAGGAGGAAAAGGGTTAGAAAAGAACGAGAGAAATGGATAAAAATATGTTGCAATTATAATTCTCACATGCAATACTCATTTTTTATAATAAAATATTTATATAATTATTTTATGTCTATAATTTAATAATTAATAGATTTAATTGTTACTTAAAAATCAATAAAATTAATTACAATAAATATACATTTAATTTATTTTATTGTTATAAATATCAGATAAATATTCCATTAAATTCCACCATAAATCTAATAATAATCGATTACAACGTCATTCATTTATATAAAGCGCTTTCTTTACTTTCTCACCATTAAATTTTATCATTTCACGTAGCGTTGCCTTCACCATGTTCATAAATGCTAATCGCATTTGGGGAATGTAAAATCACTCTAATTTCCTCCCAATCTCTCTCGTCTCTTTCTTATCTCTCTCTCTAAATCTTTGATTTACAACACTTATCAAGACGAAAAGTCGTATGTAAAAGGCGTAAAACCGTAGTGCGATATTTCTCTTAATTTTGTATTTCTATTTTATTTATTTATTTATTTTGATCAATCTTCCATAAGATGAAGCTTCACTTATTTAAACTATCACGATAAATAAAACCATCTTTAAGATTAATAATACCTTATACCCGATAATGTAATTCATTATTCAATGCCTATCCAATATTATTCCTTCAGAAATTGAACTAATATTCAAGCCCGGTTCACACAAAAAAAAACTAAGTCGCTGTCGAAACTCAGAGAAGAAGAAGGCTATCAAGTAGCCCCAAATACCAAGCCCTAAGCTTGAAGATACAAAAAACAAAAATAAAATAAAAAATTTTTATATATATATTCAAGCCCTAAGCCTAAGACAAAGAAAGTCCTCACACTAAGTCAAGCTAAAATAATAATACAATAATAATAATATTTCTGTATATTTATTTGGTCATATATATATACAAACAGTTAATAATAATGTTATTTTATTATTCTTTATAATCTTTTGTAAGGATAGTTATATACAATCTCGCTAATTCAATAAAAATAAATAATAACTTTAGGAGATTCTTAACCTGATTCTCTAAAATTCTCATCTCAAACGCTACCACTGAATTTCAATTCATTTCTATTAACAATTCTTAACTTGTAATTCTCTTTATATTCTTTTTACTTTTTTATTAATATATTAATTATTTCGATAAAGTCGTCCAACATCGCTAAGTTTGAATCTTGCCTTCCCGACATTTCAAAAAATTATTTATCTTGGATTCGGATGTCAAATCCACTCGATGCTATGAATTCGAATACTATCAAAGTTAAGCGAAATGTCGATCTCAAATATGATCGCGCGCCAAGTGCCTTAATTTTCATTCGCCATCATATTACAGCCAGTGTCGAATATCTTACTAAAGATCCATCGATCCTCCTAATAATTTGAAAGAACGATATGACCATCAAGCATCAGACACAGCCTTAAAAAGCCTCATTATGATTACTTCATTTAAGAAATACAAGATTTTAAGTCACGTTGATCAATACAACTCCTACTATTTTCAAAATTACCTCACAGAATTTATGAGAAAAGATCATCGATGAGGACATGTGCCCTCGAGAAAACTCTATGCTCACCTTCATGCTCTAACATGTCTCACAGCAAAGAATATGGTAGAGCGTCAAGCTTTCTACCGATATTCAGTTAATCGCATGCCCTCCTCGTGAGCCGGAAAGCAAAAATAACGAACTCGTTATTAAAATCATCAATCTCGGCTCCTATCGGCCTTATCATCGCCTCGCTCAATGCTACATCACTATTCATAAACACTTACCCAGGTGGGGATATCATTACGCGAGGCCAGGCGCGGGTTTCCGGCCGTAGTCGCTGTCGTGGTCATATAACTCTTCGGTAACGGCGACATTTAATCAATCTCAAAATAAGAAAAACAAATCTAACAACCGTAAGTCAGCTCATTCAGAGACATTGAATTTAAGACACCAGTGGCCAAGTAATGCTAAAGATATGAAAACTAACGCCATGGGGATGAACGAAGGTTATCGGTCCCCGCATTGTCGCACTTACCAAACATTCGTCGATTCTTATCAGCTCCATTAAATGGAAAGAATTACAAATTATACAAATTTTATCAATTTAATAACACATAATTTTAATTTTAATGACTTCATCGCTTCCTCCCAAAGAAGATATGAACTGCAGTGAATACAAAATTTTCATTTATTTATAAAGCAGCCATTTCTTTAACTAATTTTGATATTTCTAATTTCTGGCGCATCTGTCAAATCTACCATTTGATCAGGAAGTGTAATGTTTGCTACAGATCGACGAGCAAGCATCATTATATTACTTTTCTTATGTTATTTTATTCACAACTTCTTCGATTTTATATCTACATTTTGTTTTTTTCAAGATATGCTGATTTCTTCCAATCCTCTTCGACAATAATTATATATCATCTGCTAGGAATTTAATGCGTCTTGTCGACCGTGCCACAACCCACACAATCCTACGAATGTTAAATATTTTTCAAACTTAATATTAATTTCATCTAATGTCCAAACTATCTCTCAGTCCCTGTGCTCACCTAATTAAAGCGTCCAAGAAATTATTAAATCGCCTCGCTGGCTTATCTGGCATTCGGGGCAAGTTCCAAATTAATAATGCCCTTTATTCTAATAAATCTAATGTAAATTTACTTAGCTTCGCCGATATTCTTAAATGATATCACATTGAAACTATGCATCGTGATTTAAAATGAGTATTTACTCATTACTTCTATTATTTTCAGTAAAACAAATCTCGAATAAAATTTACTTTCTTTATCATGCGTTATACTCAAACAACTATAAGGCCTATTGAACCTCACACATGCTATAATAAACCTAAGTTCAATGACTCTAAAGCATTTATATTATGGCATGAATCCGCTTACATCCGGATTCTCCATGATGCTAGCTGTATAGTTACAAATCAACAAATTTAATGGGCATCCATTAACAAGCACACAAATTTTAACATCTCATGATTTTAATTGCAATATTGTTTCCGCGCATCATCAAGCAAATCTAGTCTTAATGTTTCTCAAGGGCCCCCACCTCAGCTTTTCTAACGTATTCAAGGGATATTTCAGGCCTTATTCACCCACCAAAGGGACCCTTTTTGCTATTTTAGTTATTTTGAATTGACGCTGGGCCCACCACGGCCCCATGTATGCCCTTCTTTTCTACCGTGAATGTCGCTTGCTAGATTACTTTAATTTAAACACTCTCCCGACTAAGGGCCCACTTCCTGATCAACTTATCAAGACAATTCGGCTCTCGACACGTCGGTGAATTCTCATCCTGCCCTTCCCAGAATTATCAGATGTCAATCGAATGATGTTCAATACCCAATTGCTCATGTTCATACCCGTGAATTCGCTCGGGTCAACTTTTATTAAACGCCCGCAGCACTGCCAGACATTTACTTTAAAACCAAATCATTTTATCTAAGATTGCAAGACGTTATTATTCATGCATGGTTAATCTCGCCTACGACTCCACAAAGAAATCAGGATTTATCACCATTCCAACTCGCTTTAGGTTACCAACCTAATATCACACTCCTTTACGTGTTTTTCAGCCGTTTATGTTCCTATCATTCCCACACATCGACCTAAACTAGTCCTCAACGCCGCCCTGGTATTTATAAGCTTTGGAGCCAATCCTCATCTATTATCACCTATGTCAGCCTCTCATTGTGTGGAGGTTTCATCGCTTCGACGGTGTGATTGTCATTTTTAATGAAAATGTTTTCTCCCCGTGGCCATCCGCCATTAGGGGAGGAAAGTTAATTCTAAGAATGGCGAAATTACATGGAATGAATCATCTTTATCTCATTTTGACCTCCCACAAAGCAATTCGAACTAGAGGTTCAAAAGATAATTCATTTACAAGATCTTGCAAATCAATTACCCGATTGCATTTATCGGGATTCAATAAAAGCTTACAAAATCACACATACCAGCCGTGAAATATCCCAAAGACGACTGGAAATTCCAATGGAAAATTGAAATATAGCATGGCTAATGGAGCCCAAGCCAATTAAACACACCTCTTGGCCTGGGGCAAAAGACACAATTCCTAGAAAAAGCAAAAGTGTTAAATTTAATACTCTCTCTCAAGGAGGACGCTCCCGAAGAGCATACAAATGAAAAAGTGATTGACAAATATAAATAATGGAACTAATAGCCTCTCGCAGAGGCATCAATTGATCGCTTATCTCATGAGCTCAGACCCTGGCACATAACAATGAAGAAATCTCTATCAATTATATACATAAGGGTAAAATCCTAATCTAAATACTACCCCTTATAGACGACGCTTTTCTTCCAAGGGCTACGCATCATAGCCACGATGAAGATCAAGATCACAAAAATATGTATGAATGTCGGCGATCGAAATGATTGGTTAAAATGCAAAAAGCAAGAATTCAAATGTAGTTAAAGTCCCCTACAAACGAGGTATTTGGACCCAAGAGTTCAAACAACTAAAGACATAAAACCTATCGATATAGATGGTCTTGTCAAAGCGAAATGAGTAAAACAAAATAGTGCGATATAAAGTACGCCTCATGCCTGGCTTTCACAAAGACTCGGGGAACTGATTATGAGGGAGACATATTCTCCGTACTGGCAACCACATTTCGCTATTTAATATATTTGTTAGCCTCGAAGGACTGGAGAGTGGCACATGGATGTAGTCATGTACCATTTAGCGCTGGACTTCGATATCAATGTGATATATGAAAATCCTTAGGTTGGGATTCAAATTGCCTGGCGTAATGAATTCAAACCACAAAGATATATTCAATCGTTTACAACGACTTACATGGATTTCAAACAATTCAATAATGCATAACTGCTAAGCCATTATTTACCTCCAAAGAAGGATATGTGAATAATTCAATTTGTCCACGCCAGCTTATCAAGAAAGTAGCAACCGACTTGTAATTACTACAAGATATAATGACGAATTTAATCGACTCAAGAGCTCATCAAAAAACAAATGACTACTAAGTAAGGAATTAAACAAAGATCTCTGGAAAACAAAATATCAGTTCTCATCAGATCGGTGATTGCTCAAACGCGCATTAATCCATCAATCAACATACGTAAAAGTCCCGTCATTTTTTATATGGATAAATCACATCCCCTTAGTTCCCACGGTTGTTGGGGTCACTCATGAACACGCAAAGATCCGTCGTGCCTAAAAAGAAATTTACACTACTTCGTCCCCAGCACTATATCTTAGTACAATCGGGCACTAATGTATCTTGCAAATTATACTCCGACCGCATCGCTTCGCCACTTACAGCAAAGATACGGTCACTCAACTAAAGGCACTGAATAATTAAACATTTATTAAGATATCTCCTGTGAACGTGTGACATGGGATTATTTTATTCTAAGACATTGGAACCATTAATTGTTTGGTTATGAGATGCGCTATCTTTTCTGACTTCACAAAGCTCGATCACGTATTGTGACAGAGATTTATTTACGGAAATACTCCATATATCCTGAGACAAGAAACAACTACACACCAATCATCTGTAAATACTTGGCTATGCATGAAGCTAGCCGATAATGTGTTCGGCCGAGATCCGTGATACAACACATCGAGAATCATGCATTATCTTCTATTGCACAAACCAACAAGATTATACGGCGATAACGCCGCATGTATTGCGCAAGTCGTTGAGGATATATTAAAGGTGATCGAATCCAAGCGATATTTCACCAAAATTTTCATACTCATGAACTTCAAAGTAGTGGTGAGATCACAGCAAATGTGATAGCGCCCAATGATAATTCACAGATTTATTTATTAAACGATCGCCCACGCAACGCTCAAGAACTGTGGTGCGACGTATGCTCAACCGAAATATTCCAACGGGGCAGATCACAATTAATGCGAGCATTGTTAAAAAGATATTATGATATCAGACTCTTTTCCTTCGTCTGTGTTTTATCCCATCGGCTTTTACTCTGCAGCGCTTTAATGAAAGAAGATTCATTAATCTTAAGATATCATTCAAGGAATATATAATATCAGGATAATATTTGATTAATGACTATAATGTACACACTCGACATAAATGCTATCTATTTATATAGCGCTACTCTCACTATTAATTTATCATTTATGCAGGCCGCTTACTTTCACTATAAGTCTATAACAGCTTAATCAAGCATTTAAATAGAAATCATCAATTTCTCGAATTCTCTATTTCTTTCTATCTCTCTCTAAATCTTTTGATTTACAACATTTATCAATTAATTTGATATTTAAAAAACAATATCAATTTAAGCACACTTAACTTAAAATAAATTTCACTTATTACAAGGTTTTAGATCGTAGGATTTAAGTTCCAGGAAATGAAAAAGGGAATTTGAGAGTATTTCCCACCACCAAACTCTCCCAGCAAACCACTGGTCTTTGTTTTTTCAAATTCGTAACGTGTAAGTATTCCCTGTGCTCTCGAGCATGCCGACTGCCGTGCACCCTCGGAGATCCACCAATAAGAGCAAGCCAACTTCGCGATCAATGATCATCATAGCGGGCATTCAATATCGACGGCATCGATTGTAGAGAACAGAGGATTTGGTGTGCTGACGCTACATGTCATCAAGGCCATGGCTTTGGAAAGCGGCGCACGTTAGCGGAAGCGCTCCACAGAAGCTCGAAAATTCGGGAAGAGGGCATTACGACTTCAAGCTCTGAACTTTCAGTGGCGAAGAGTTCGAATTCCTAATCGGTAAGCCCTTGTTTTGTTAATTGGAGCTATTGGTTTCTTCTTTATACGTGTTTGTTTGTATGGATGATCGGAAAACGGCATTTGTTTGATTGTTATGTTGTTAATTTTGTACTTGAAAGAGTTCAACGAATTGTATTCGCACTGCGATTTTATCGATCTTCGACCTAGGATGATTCCTTTCCGAGAGATTGGGGATTGTGCAATATTTGCTCATCAATGGGAAAATTAGGGCGGCGGACTAGCAACTTTTTGTTTTAGGCGTTTGGTTACTGAGAAAACTGAGGAACTAAATAGGAAATAATTGCGTATGATATTGACTCAGCTTTTCAGAGAGTGACAAGCTCAGTTAAATTACATAGTTTCATCAGGCACAGGTAAGTGGAGGTCTCTGCTACATCATATATAAAATAACGGAGAGTTCAAGATTCAAAAGTTTTATCCGTGTTCTCTTTTACATTTTCTTCTGCAATTAAACCTCATATAGATTATTTTCATTGGGGAATTTAGCAAATACCTGCATTGAGCTTGCCAGTTTGTCTGACAGTTTTAACTGCTGATGGGATCGGGAAATGGAGCTAACAAATGAACCTCTGGAGAGAGGCCCGTTATCCAAACCTGCCTGGGATGAAGATAGTGGGTCTGAAGATGAAACAATCTCTATATACAGCCTCCTTCCAAGAAAGGAAGATAATTTTGTGAAGTATCAAACAGCTCAATGGGTTCTATACTCACTGCTTTCTAATTTTGGCTTGGGGATTTGATTGTCTATGTTGCTTTTATCTACCAGTACGTAGACATATATTATGGAAGATATTCGGTCGAGGAAGCTATATGTCAGCACCTAATGCCATAGTCTATAAGGTAAATCGTGCATTGCAATTATCATCTTTTCTTTCATAAAACTCTATGTTTTGTTTGCTAATTTGTTTTTTGTGTGCTCATTTTCAACCTTAACATGTTTAACTGGGAAGGGCTGAATTTAATTTTGAAGTCAAATTTTATGGGGTTTGAAAGTTTTGGTTTTGCTTTGTCATTAGCTGTGTGAATTTGGAACAATTAGAGTTTAATCCAAAATCCACTTGTTCATAAATATAGTTATTTATTTTGAATTGCAAGACTGAAATGAGACTTATTAAATAGTTTATTTTATGTTGCTAAAGCGTTGAAAAGTTGTCTAAGCCCTTTCCCTTAATATCTGATTGGTCTAATAAATGGTTGCTAATACACTGTCGTATTCTCCTGCATAGATCACAGATAATGCTCTAAATGTCACATTGACTATGCAAGTCATGTATTGATATATTTCAGTAACACTCTGTCTGTTTGCTCAGTATAGAAAACCAGTACCATTCCCATGTTTTGGAGAACTGAAGAAAGAGAAGTATGTTCTATTGCCTTCAGTTGCTGATGTTGTAATTGAGCAAGGTAAAAAATGTTTGAATGAATATTTTCCTCTATCCCCATTACCTGCAAAATTTCTAATTTGCTTTCATTTATATCTTTATGACTTTATGAAACTAGTCCTTCCACTTACTTTTGGTCAATGCCAAGCCGCTTGATTTTCCTGAAAATATCACGTATACATCAGAACAGCACAGGCATATCTAGATCAGGTTGGCCTGGGATGTTTTGAGTTCTATTATAATACATATGATTGGGCTAATCTGGACCTACATTAGATTTATGTTGCATTTAGTACGCATGGTTAACAAAAAGGATTGAGTGAATTTCCTGTTATGTTAAACCATGCAAGTTTTGATATCATGATATTCTCTCTTCTGTTGCTGACAGTTTTGTTTCCTCAACTATTAATTCAATTCCAATTTTAGCTACTGCCTCAACTTGTAATATTTACTATTTAGGCTGCACTTATTGTTTATTCATAGGATATTTGCAGTCCCTTTTTAGGGTCTACTCTATTAGAATTGAGAATGAGGGTGTGAGAAGGCCACCAAGTGATGATGTTCAAATTCAAGGAGTCGTATAGCCAGGCGCTTTTAGGAAGGTACTCCTTATTTTCAGACTATGTTTCTTCTGTGACATCACATTCATGGAAATTGATCTATTGATTTAATATTGTTGTCTTTTTAGGCTGTTCTGTATCGACTTTCAGAAATAAGAAGTGATGTTTTCTCCAGTGTTTCTGTAACTGAAGATGCTCCAAGTTTGAGGATAGGTCACCTATCCGTCTTGGGTAATGCTTAAAATATCAGTGGAAGAATTGAACCCCCAGTCAGTTTGAGTTCTTGAAAAAATTTCTTAAATAACTTTTGATGATTTAGTTTTGTCATTTTCTATACAACGAAGGAGAACTTCTTCTTTGGAGCCTCTCTCCTCTCATATTTACTTTATGTTTTTCCTCCTTTTATGATTGCAGATGTCACCATCAAAATCTCTTAGGCATGACTCTTTCATCCTTCAGGGAACTTATGATCTTACAAACTAGAGGAGGTTGGAAGCTCTGTGGCAGAAAGTTAACAATACTTTTATTGCCATAAAAGACTTTGCTTGGGGAATATTTCTAACCATGGAACATGTGGTAAGAGATCTGTGTTTGCTGCAGAGAGTTCAAACTTTGATTGAGGAGCAACACTCTCAAGCATCACAATCTATAGATTGAGGAAAGCGGATTCAAGGTGCACGATGAAATACTCATACGCTTGTTTCTGATGTTGTCCTTAGTGTACATTTTTATACTAAGGTGAATTGCTTAGTATCAATATGCTACAGATACATAAAAGTAGCAAAAACACTGACCATCTCACTGCAATGATAGCCTCAGATTTCTAATGCCTTACTATATGGAAGATCCTAGCTTCCCTAGTTTATATCAATGTGTCCTATATTTCACATCCATGGGCTGATGCTTTGTCGCATGCCCATGGGCTGGATGCTATATTGATGATGCATCAAAGGCGCTTGTTGGAATGGTAAAATTGATTAGCTTTAGTGCAGCTTGTTAGTGTCCTTATGTAAGCTTGTTCATCTTCTAAACAATTCATCCTCAAATTTAATTTTCTAAGAAATCAAGTTTGAGTTTTGAGTTAGGAGCATGTAGTTAGAATTCTGACCCTAGAAATGCTGCACGATGCATTTAAGAAAGTAGCTAAAAGTAACAAAGCTCATAAAATGTCATGAGGAGTCAAGTTGCTTACAATCACAATACAAGTGAAGGGAATGTGTTTGACCATATGGCCATAGTGTTGGATTTGAAATGAATCTGACTATTGATTAGGCTAAATAACATGGTTAGTTCATAAAAATACTTGTGTCCCAAAAACCTCTACTTACTCCAAAGAGAACTATGTTAGGTTGATTCACCGCCAAGCCTGCTTGTTTAGAGCTCAACTCAAACTCTAACAAGCCAAATTTGAATTGCATAATACTTGCCTTGGCTTATTATGTTGTGCTTAGCTGTTTGGTATTATCTATTATAATTTCTTGATATATTAGCATAATTGCTGAAGCTTTGTTCTTTCCATATATCTGTTACTAATTACCAGCTTTTGTTTGAAAACAAGAGTAATGAATGGTTTACTTTTATTGTAAGTTGGTCTATTTTTGAATCTATGATGCAGGATATGAAGTGAAATAATATACCAGATGTAGCAATTTTGAAGCTATGCATGTTTGAATGCTTTTTAGGGCGCTACCGTTCGTGGAGTACTGAAGGTACTTCACTAAATTCGAGTGAGGTACCTTTGCTGTCACTTCAGTGAATGCTAGTTCAGGCCTTCGATTAGTTCCACAAAATACAGTAGCATCTTTTGATTTTTAATTTGTGTTTCCATCATTTACAAATAGGGAAAATATCTTTTCCATGTATTCATTGAACTGGATTATTCCCTCTTGTTACTCGTGCTTGTGCATTTTCATTTTTATCTGTTTAATTATGGTTACTGGGGAATGTTCAATATGTTGGGAAAATTGAAACTCTGCTTATGAGATTGTTTTTGGAGAGTGGATTTCTTTTAAACTTTCATGTCCTAATTTATTACAGTATCACATGTCCACAACTAAAAATATTAGGACCTGCCTTTTATGTGTTGGAAAATAGAGATAGAAGTAGAATTACTGAAGTTTTTAGTGACAGAGTGCTGCTGTACTTTTTGAAGAGAAGGACTAGATTTCTTTTCTTATTTTTTCCCTGTATATGAAAGGTCCTTGACACAGCTTTATATAGAAGCCGTGTATAGGAAATTACATAGGGAATTTAACATTCTAGGGATTTAGCAAAACATTAAATGTTTAGAAAAACAGCTGAGAAAATGATACAGCCAACTCTTTGGAATTAACCAATGACTTTTTGACTCACGGTTTTCCCTGCAAATTCTAAAACAGCAGAGTCCCAACATGTCTCTGAACTTCAAAACTCAGTAGTGATAGGTTTTATGAGCATGTCTGCTGGTTGTTCATTGGTGCTGAAGAACTCTAGCTGTATCTCTTCTTTCTGCACAAGGTCACGAATAAAATGATGCCTCCGTTCGATATGCTTTGATTTGGCATGAAAACTGGTCTCTTGTTAGGCAATCGCAGACATATTGGGGTCAATAAATAGTTGTAGGACCCTGCTTCCGTCCTAAATCATTGAGCAATTTCCTTAGCCAAACTCCTTCACAAGCAGCTTCTGTTGCTGAAGTATATTCAGCCTCCATAGATGACAAAGCAACAGTGTTTTGCTTTCTAGAACACCATGAGATGGTGTTCTTTCCAAGGCAGCAGAAAATATAGGCTGCGCTCTTCTATCATCAGTAGATCGAGCCCAATCACTATCGGTAAAACCAGTCAAAGTGAACTTGGAATCTTTGCCATACTTCAAACCAAGTTTCAATGAGCCTTTTAGGTACCTCAATACCCTTTTTGCTGCTGCATAATGAAGCACACTTGGGCTGTGCATGAATCTTGACAACATACTAACCGCTTGAGTGATATCTGGTCTAGTATGAGTCAAGTAAATAAGAGATCCAACTAGACTCCTGAACTGATTTTCATCAACCTTCTTAGCTCCATCATTAGAGTTCAATTTTTCATTTAAAGCCATATGAGTACTTACAGCCTTACAATCCTTCATGTAGAATTTCTTCAAGATGTTAGCTGCATATTTTTCTTGGGAAATGAAAATTTCCCCTCTTCCTTGCTTCACTTGCATCCCAAGGAAGTACTTCATGATCCTCAAGTCTGTCATCTCAAAGTTTCATCATTGAGTGCTTAAAATCAGGCAAGTAAATGATGATTGCTCCCAAAGTAAATCAAATCATCAACATACAAGCAGACTATGATAAAATTTGCTTCATTCTTCATAAAAATAAAGTACACCATGAGGACTTTCTGAAAAACATTAATTTAAAAGTAAGAATCAATCTTACTATTCTAAGCTCGTGGAGCTTGTTTGAGGCCATATAACACCTTATTCAGCCGGTACACCTTTTCTTCCTTGCCTTTGACTTCATATCCATGTGGCTGCTTAACGTAAACTTCCTCTTTTAGTTCTCCATTAAGGAAAGCTGATTTGACATCCATTTGATACACATTCAACTCTAATTGGGCAACAATTGCAAGAATAAGTCGGATTGTCTCAATTTTTGCAACTAGTGCAAAAGTTTGGTTGAAATTTACTCCATCACGGAATAGCCTTGCCAATTAACTGGGCCTCGGCTTTTGAATGGAACTATCTCATTGTACTTGGTCTTGTAAACCCATTTGTTCACAATGTCTTCGCTTATGGGAGGATCTACAAGATTCGCATTACTTTAATAATCATGTTCAGCTTCTTCTTCCATGGTCTTTTTGCCATTTTTCATCCTCTTTTAAGTGCAGCCTTTCTTCTAAAAGTCCGTGGGCTCACAAGAGAAAAGAGCAAAATCTGCATTTTCATTGGAGAAATAGCTTCTAAAATCACCATACCTCTCTTGGCGGTCTTCTAACTCTTTCATATCTTCTTAAAATAGGCTGTTGAGAGAAAAGGAATACATTGATTCTCATTAATTTTCAAAAGGAGGAAACATACATATTTATACTCTAGTGTTATGGAAAAGGAACAGAAGTAGCTCCATTTAGGAGACTAAAGAGAGAAGGAAAGAATCCTAAATGGATTAGGAGACTCAAACCTACCACTCCCCCTCAAGCCGGAGCATAAAGGTCAAAAGCACCAAGCTTGTCGATATATACTTTATCCTAGACTCCTAAGAGACTTGAAGGAAGATATCTGGTAGTTGGTCATTAGAGTTGACAAAACTAGTAGATATGCATCCTGATGCAATCTTTTCTCTGATAAAGTGGCAATCCACTTCAATGTGTTTGGTTCTCTCATGGAAAACTGAGTTAGATGAAATATGCAAGGTAGCTTGATTATCACATATAATCTTCATTTGTTCATCCTTCCCAAATCTTAGCTCTTGGAGAATATGCTTCAACCATATGAGTTCACATGTTGCTAAGGCCATATTCTGCACTCGCTTCAAAGACTGATCCGCTAATACAACTTGCTTCTTACTTCCTTCCCGGATATTGGGTTACCTCCAATGAACACACAATACCTCGATGTAACGTCTATCCGTAGCGAGCCTACCTGGGCCAGACTCAGATTCAAACAACCCATGAATTCCTCTGCTCATACAACACCCTCGACCCTGTTGCTCTTTTCGATATAATCTGAGAAATGGAACTACAACATCCCGGGCACGCTAAGGCGGATCAGAGAATCAAGCACCACTTCACAGGAAACGAGATGTTAGGCCGAAAGGGATAGTGAGATAGTTCGGCTTTATCTACAAGTCAGTCGATATCTCCCTCGGATCTCGTAGAAGCTCCCGACTCTGGTACAAGTTTGACATCCTGATCCATGGAGGTTTATTGTGCTTCAACCAACATACCTGTCCGCCAATATATCCGCGATACTCTTTCGGCAAATAACCACCTGCACTGGGGACCGGCTTACCTCAATGCCTAGAAAATACTTGGTTCCCTAGTCTTTGGTCCCAGCGGTCAAGAGGTGTTGCTCAGTTTCTCGAATACCATCCTCGGGCCGCCTCAGAATGACAATATCATCCATATAAACAATCAAGTAAATACACTTCCAAAGATGAATGATGATAAAACTTAATGGTTCGTCGCGCTCAATCATGCTAAACTCTTGAACCATCGAAAGAACCGACTAAACCAAGCTCGGCGAGACTGCTTCGCACTATATACAGAATCGAATGCACTCGTGACATACCCGCCAAACCGTGACTTCTCCCGAAAGAATAAAACCGTGGTCATTCATAAATCTCCTCGCGAGATCATTATGAAGGTTACACTCATATCCAACTAAAAGAGCCAAGGAACGCATAGCAACCATGTAGTGCCAGCTGCCAACGTATACCCGCCACCAGAGAAAATGCATCATAATAGCCCCGAGCCATATCATTGAGCTGCACTTTGCAACTAAACGGGCCTTAAGCCGACCAATCCCACTATCAAAATTCCACCTTCATCAGATAAACCCAACGACAATCGACAGGAGACTTGCCAAGAGGAAAAGCGACAAGTTCCCATGTGTCATTGGAGTAAAGAGCATCCATTTCTCGCCCATTGCCTCGTTTCAAATTCCGATGAGAGAGGCCTACTAGTGCTTAGGGTAGAGATGTAAGACAAGGTGGAAACAAATGCAAAGGTGATGTTATAAACGACGAAAGCTAAGAAAATTATAAACAGGATGTGGTTGTGAAGTTAAAGCGTACCTTCCAGATGGCAATGTAGATCATCGTATCTGGCTAGGAACCGAGCAGAGATGATCATGCATAAGAGATGAGTCAACACGAGCTCCTATAGAGGACGAGGGACGGCGAGTATAGACTTGAAGCAGTCACGAAGATCCGAGGTGGGGAAGGAACTGAGAGGGTAAAACAAGAGGAATAGATACATATCCGAGTGTAATGACGCACCGCAGAGAGAAGAAGGAGGAATCTTAAAGAAGGTGACATCAAGCAGAGATAAAGTAGCATTAGCATCGAGAGAATAATAACCATAACCCTCCGGGCTTATCAACCCAAGAAGACATTGACTTCGTGGCTTCAAGGTGAGCTCGCCTTGCCCAGGAGTGAGAATATGAACAAAACAAAGACAACCAAAGACACGAGGAGGGAGATAAAAGAGAGGTTGAGTAGGTAGTAAGATAGAATGAGGGAGCTGATCATGCAAAACAGAGGAGGGCATACGATTAATCAAATAACAAGCAGTTAAGATAGCATCCCCCTAGAAACGTTGAGGAACCTTATGATGGAAGAGGAGAGTGCGAGTTGTTTCAACTAAATGACGATTCTACGCACCACTCCATTCGTGAGGAGGCACAAGATGATTGGGCGAAGAACCGATGGGAAGACATAAGTAAAGAAGAGAATGGTGTAGAGAAAGAGCCTGCATTATCACTTCTTAGAATACGAATAGAAGTATTGAATTGCGTGAATTTCAGCATGAAAGTTTCAAAGATAGAAAATAACCTAACCTCGAAGCTATTAAAAATAACCAAGTACATCGAATAATCATCTATAAAAGTAACAAAGTAACGAAATCCTAAAGCAGAGGTAGACCGAGAAGGGATCCCCAAACATCAAGCAGAACAAGCTCAAAAGGAGACTCTTGTCTGAGGATCTAAAACGCTCGGGAACAAGACACTAGTATGTTTCCTGGCCGATAGACTCCTACACTGCTTTAAGATAAACTAGAAAAATGAGGAATCAACTTCCAAAACTTTGGAGAGGCTTGGATGATCGAGATGACTATGAAGGAGGTGAGAAGCTTTCGTGGAATTGGGTGCGCGGAACAAAGAGGCGAAATGAGGTGAAAGAGGCCTCAGACTCGCCCGATGCCAACTGCCTTCCCCCGTATGCCTGGCCCCGCAAGGTTACGAGTCAGGGGAAAAAGTAAGTACACAATGAAGATCACGAGTTAACTTACTAATGGAAATAAGATTAAAAGGAAAATTAGGAACATAAAGTACAGAGGTAAGGGGCAAGGAAGGGAGGGGACAAACCGAGCCAATGCCTTTAGCTATGGTTTGAGAACCATTAGCTAAGGTAATTGTAGGTAAAGGAGATGGAAAGGTAAGAGAAGAAAAAGGTCTTGATACAGAGATATGGTCGAGGCTCTAGTATCATGATCCACAGCCGATGAATGTAAGGCAAATGTAGACATTAATGGCCCGGGCAACAAAAGCAATGGAGGAAGATTTGGCTGCTTGAGTGAGACGAAGGTACTCCTCATATTCACCGGGCGTAAGAATGACCCCTCTGAGGTGTGGATGAATCCCCGAGATGATAATCAACATGCCAATGATCGTAAGATCAGCCAAATGGTTAAAGACGGCGAGGCCACATGAATCGATAGCATCAATCACGGGTGTGTCCAAGCTTATGATGATATGTGCATTGAGGACGCTGGTCTTCACTCGATTGGGTTACCGCTGGCCCACTGAATCACTCAGAAAGAGACCGAGAACCATCACAGAAGTGTCCAATCTCGCATCGCATGGATCGGCGGCGCGGAGGTGTGACGAAGTAATCGAGCAAGAGCCTCATCAAAGAATAATTGCTCAAGTGAGTATCTGTTCCCGGATGTTCTCAAATCTGGCCCGAGGTTAAGCAAAAAAATGATCATAAAGACTCGATCCATCTTCGATGTGGAAGTCTCGTGATAGTAGACTTTGGCAAAATAGAGATAAGTTCATCCTAAGTATGCATATTCCTGCCCACCATAAGAAGATATATCCACCGAGTTGTTTCCAAATCAAGGATGGAGGATATTACCCCAAGGGAGACGCCGAATATCAAGTAGTGTACGCTTCTTTACTCCGATTCCGCAGAGTGTAGCAAGTTTTATAGGCCCTAATATTATATAGAGTCTTGGCATCAATAGATTGCCAAAGAATATTGCAAAGTAAAGCATTAGTTTTTTTTCCATTGAGTACGTTTTTTATCTTCGGGAATACTTCAGGTCCGCAGAGTAAGATGATCCTCACATCCATTACCAATAAACTAAAGGTCCATCAGTCCGCCCACGACCGACACTTCTTCACTCCTCGTAAGTTTATCCATGTAATCATAGGAGTTTCATACAAAAGAATTGAAAGTCCGGCCTCTTTCACCATAGAGAAGTCTTTTCGTACCATAGAGATGAGAAATTAGTAGGAACTAATAGATACAACTCCCAAGGTCCCGAAAATGTCGAGAGCCCGTGAAACACAAACAATGGAGATTCAAAGGACGGAAGACGTTGTAATAGTGGTCGGAGAGAAAATTGAAAGAAGGGTTTTAAATACGGCGCGGGCGCTGGAGTGATGGAAGGGCTTTTGTCGACGCGCATTAACACTTGGGTCGGAGGAGGCGCGCGGTAAAAACAATGTTACGCCAGAATGTTCCGCATCGAGATCGCGTATGGGCGCTGCAGGGCGCAAGTAGATGCTATTTTCTCCGACGAGGCTTCCACCGGGAAGGTAGATCGTAGAGGGAGGCGCTCCCGCTGGTGTGCCTTCTACCATAATGGAGGTCGCAAATTTCGCCGCAAAGGTCGGCGGCAAGGTTATCCGACGATGGTTTGGCCTGGAGGCTTCTCGTGAAGACCGGTAATATTTAATCGGATTGTGACAGGGTCTTTGGATGGGTTGCCGGAATTAACCACACGATGAAACCCTAATCTTAGTATTCTTAAACTCTTTTACTGGGCTCCGACACCACGTCATATAGCATGAACACATTGATTCTCATTAATTTACAAAAGGAAGAAACATACATATTTATACTCTAGTGTTATGGAAAAAGGAAACAGAGTTAGAGTCTAATTAGGAGACTAAAGAGAGAAGGAAAAGAATCCTAAATGGATTAGGAGACTAAACCTTAACATAGGTGAAGAAGATGAAGTTCCTTCATTATCTGGACTTTCAGATTTTGAACTTGAGCCCTGAGCTGCATTTCCAGCTTCTGAAGTTGCTGGATTCTGAGTTTCAGCAGCTGATTTGGTTCTTGATGCTTCAGCTGAGCAAAATCTCTTGAATGCCTGATGAATTTTGGCTGCTGAAATTCCACTGCCATACTGCTCTTCATCAAAGATGACATCTCTTGCCACTGTCAGTTTGTTATTAACAGGATTGAGCAACCTGTAGCCCTTGGATTCATCGTTGTACCCAACAAACAGAAGCTTCTCTCCCTTCTGATCGAACTTATCTTTATTTGAATGAGTAGGTTGGACAACCAAACACCTTTAGATGACTAATCGGGCTTTTCCACTCCAAGCTTCATAGGAGTTCTGTTCTTACTGATTTTGTTGAGACTCCGTTTAAGATGTAAACAGTAGTATGTACAGCTTACTTCCAAAGAGAATTAGGAAGCCCTACCTTTTAAAATGCTTCGAGCCATCTCAACAATGGTTCTGTTTTTTCTTTCAGCAACTCCGTTTTGCTGAGGGCTTCTACTCACGGTTAATTGCCTTTGAATGCCTTCTTTCTTGCAATAATTCATGAATGGTTGATTGATGAATTCACCTCCACGATCATTTCTTAAGGTCTTCATTTTCAGCCCACTTTGCCTTTCAACAAGGGCTTTGAATTCCAGAAATTTTGAAAAAGTATCTGATTTTTGTTGAATAAAATACAGCCACACCATTCTAGTATAGTCATCAACAAAAAGGATGAAGTACCTTTATTCCTAAGTGATGGAGTTCTTGTGGGACCAAATATATCTGCATGAACAAGCCCTCCAAAGGAGCTTGCCCTCCAAGAAGTCTTGGGAAAGGAAGATGGTGCATCTTCCCGTGACACAACCCTCACAAACTCCTTCTATTTTACTTTATCAAGACCACGAACCATATCCTTTTGCTTAAGTAGCCTCCAGTCCCTTGATTTAAATGGCCATATCTGAGATGCCACAGTTGAGATCGTTCGAAATTTCACCCTTCAAGGCTACTGGACTTGCATAGTTGATGGAGAGGAAAAACTTTGTTACAGAAATATCTCAGATCAGTTAGCCATCGCTGGTTCTTCTTGTCGACAACTCTGCACTCGATATTTTTCTTCAAAGAACCACCTGATATCCTTTCTGAATCAGCTGCCCAACACTTAAGAGATTGTGAGCAAGAGTTGGGACGTAAAGAACATCATGAATGATCTTTTGCTCACCAGATCTGACTGAACTGCAATTACTCATTTTCTTCAACTTCTTCAGATTTTCCATCACCAAGAATGACAGAATTTGAGAAATTTTCATCAATTTTAACAAACAACTCACGGTCATTTGTCATATGGCTGCTGCAACCAAATCTGGTCCTTTATGCTTTCAACATTGAAACAAGTTAAAAACACTTGCTCTTCATCAGTCTCTTTGCTGAAATTAGCTTCTGAACTTTCATTCTTCTTGTGCCAGCAATCTCGGTCTGAATGATTTGGAATCCTACACCTTTACACTCCAATAGTATCTATCTGAAGTGTGATTAGACTTCTTGCATATGATGCAATTCTGTCCCTGGTTGGTTCTTTGAAGTTGAGTATTTCTGCCTCTGTCTCGGTCTCTTTCCACGCCCTTGAGGCTGGTTATTTGACACCTTGAAATTGATCTTGATGCTGGAAGTTTCCTCTTCTGTTGAATATTCCATTCCAAATGACTTTGATTGAAAGGCCTCGTCTAAGGACTGACCCAGGATCTCTTCATTCTTCCTCATGTGGACTTAAGGAACCACAAAGGTCATATATGGTCAGAATTGAAAGATCTTTGATTTTGACGTTGCAACTGCATGATCAAATTTGGTGGCAGACTTCTGAGAATCTTCTTACTACTTTTCTTTTCAATCTGACGCTTATGTTTTTGACTTGATTTCATACTCCCCAGTAACCCTGAGAAAAATCTTTGATGCTTTGACTTTTCATTGTCAAGCAATCAAAGTTCTTCCAAAGTGACTGAAGTCTAATAGAGACAACTTTATTGTTCCCTTGAAATTCTTTCTTTAGAGTTTCCCATGCATCTTTAGCTTTACTAATGCCCCAAATGCATGGATAGATGGTCTTGCTGATTCCTTGATGGAGGTAACTCAAGGCAAGGGCATTATTCTTGATCTTTTATTTGTTCTGAGTAGAAACCTGAGATGAGGTCTTTGTACTTCTGCTTGTAGAGGATGAATCATCACTTGTTGCTGGAGAATCATCATATCCTTCTTCAACAATCTCCCACAAGTCTCATGCAATAAAGAAGAAACGATCTGGATCAGCCTAGTACCCATAGTTTTCCTTAAAAATGGTTACGGCTTTGGGAATAAGTGAACATGGTTCCAGAGGGAGTGGATTTGATTGGATCAACATGGCTTTGATACCAAATTTGTTGGAAAATAGAGAGAAGAATTACTGGAAGTTTTTAGTGACAGAGTGCTGTACTTTTGGAAGAGAAGAACTAGATTTCTTTTCTTATTTTTCTTTGTATTTGAAAGTAGTCCTTGACACAGCTTTATATAGGAAGCTGTATAGGAAATTACATAGGAATTTAACATTCTAGGGATTTAGCAAAACATTAAACAAGCCTAGAAACAGCAGAGAAATAAATGAATGACAACTAACTCTTTGGAATTGTAATCCAATGACTTTTGACTCACGGTTTTCCTCTACATTATGGAGCTTATGGAGTTCATCATGTTTACTAAATAACTGTAGCTTTATCAGACGAGTTTAACTATTTGACTGTGCATGCTATTTTATCCCAAGTGTTCTTCCTTGTGAGTCTCTGACTGGAATGAAAGTTTGTTGGGTCATTTGAGGAGAGTTTTGGAGTTATGATTCTAATATTAGGACTGGTTAGGTGTTTGGTCTATAACAACACAAAGCTGGTGAACTTTGACCTTGCATTTAAACAACAATGCATTTGAGTATGCACTTTTAATGACCATGCCATCCTCCTCTTAGTTTAGGCAGGTTCTGGCCACAAATACTATGTCATGGACTGACGTGATCTCATTAGTAGAGAAATTTCACTAGGATGTGGAGGGATTATATGAGAGATCATTACATTCAACTCAGCACCACCCCACCCTAGGGGATAGGGGAGCAAGAAGAAAGAGGTCTTGTGATGGTATTAGGCTTCTCTTCTTCATTACTGAGGTTTCCTTCATTGCTGATAGCATCTGGCGACATCTAGATCATATGAAGCATGCCAGACCTTTTAATTTGTTTTCCTTTTTTTCATTCTTTCTCAAAAGTTTGTGCCCTATCCAAAGAATCTAACAAAATCCATAGGACCACAAATATCCAATCAAATTGATTAGTTAGTGGTAATTCATTAAATAGTTAATGGCAATTGTATGTGATGTTGAATTATTTGATTAGTTACTACACATGGGTGGAAAGGTTCATAAGCAAAAAAAAGATTCTTTCTTATTGTTCAAAAGAAATAGATTCTTTTTTTTGGATGAAGAGAGGGGTAAATACAAAGGGAAATTGATGTGTGTGTCTATATATATATATATATATATGATAGGATAACTGCCAGTGAGATAAAACCCATTATTATCCGATTCAGTGAGAGATAAAACCCAACTAACTTTATTATACTCCTATCCTCCACTTGATAACATTCAAAGTTTTAAATAAAAATAAAATAATGACCCACTAATTAAATAATCCTAAAAGCTAGCACATTATCTAATTAATAAAATAAAATAATAATAAAAATACTTACTGAGTAAAAAACTAACAATCTAACTTCCACTAACAACGGTTCTCTCATCCCACTTATCACTCAATTTCTCTAGTATTGCATGTCTTCATTATCTCCTATCATTGTCTTCCTCTTTATGAGGAACCTTGTTCTCAAGGTACAAGATGATGAAAAGATCCTTTTGCTTCTGCAAATTTAATTGATCTCGTGAGAGCATGAAGTGAATTCTTTGGATCATCATTGGCCCCATCTTCATCCTCTTGACTTCCCTCCAATAGTAATAACTATGGCCTTTTACATCTATGCCCTGAAGTAAACTTCTTATCACAATTAAAATAGAGACCCTGAATACGTGTTTTTTGCATCTCATCCCATGAGAGTTGTTTCATTGATGGAGCTGGTTTCACATTAAATGGAGCCGGGTCTCATCTCTCACGTCTGAATTGATCATCTCATTTGGCGAAACTAATGGCTTCTTTAATGCCTTACTAACATCCTAATCTCATCAGCAATCTTAGATTTAAGGCCTCTCAAAAGTGCTCACAAGTGCTTTTGGTGTCCAGCCATGCGCCCTATTGCCTAGCCTTTCAAATTCCTTTTGATAGTCTCGTAAGGACACCATTTGCTGTATCTTAGAAAAGGATTCATCAAAATCTTCACAATCTGTAGGCCCAAAATGTGACCATATCTCCTCCATAAACATGCCCCATGACACTTCCTTTCCTTCCTCTTGATATGCTCTACATAGCCAATGCCACCAGTGGTTTGCCTCACCTTCTAGATGGTAAGATGCTAAAGACACCTTTTGTGACTCCAAGGTTTTCTGGTATTCAAAGAATTGTTCAAACTGTGGTATTTCATTCTATAGGATCATCACCTGAGTATCTTGGGAACTTAAGTCTAGCCAATTTAGAGGAGAACACGGGATGATTGCTTTCTGGTCGATCTCGAACATGCCCATTCCATGAATTTTTACTACGCTCAAAAGCATGGCTAGTAGTGGGGTCCAACTTTGGTAATATGGCTTCCGAGATCCTATTGAGAGCAGCCTCTAATTGGTGTAGTTTGTTGTTGACCCCCAACTCCATACGGCTCGTAGTATCCTACAATCCTCCAACTCTTTCTTCAAGCAACTCAATTATTTCTTTTTTTGTTGCCATGATCGTCGACTTTGATACCAATGATAGGATAATTTGCTTCAAAGTGCAGATAAAACTCTTAATAATATTATCCTCGTTTACGCCGGTATAAAACCTAATATCTCGTCATGTAGATAAATATATATATATATATATATATATATATGAGAGAGAGAGAGAGAGAGAGAGAGAGAGAGAGAGATGAACGACACTAACCGAAAAGAAAATTATGAGCTATCTTCAAAGGAACAGCTGTGTCTGGTGTGTACAGTGTCTACAACAGACCAATCCATTAGGTAACAGGACCAACCATTAGGTGTGCAAATTTCGATTAAGCCTTGAAATCCTTCCCTCCTTTCCTCCCACTCTCCAAACACTCCACACCCACCTTTTCTCCATGTTGGACAATTATTGATTATTTATTTATTTATTTTTTTGAATACTCTAATTTCAAGGTAATAAACTGTTTCCACTGCACTTGAATCAAACCCGCCTCCAATACGCCTCATTGCTTTAACGGTAACGCCTCTACCACTCGGTGCCTGCATTTATGGGCTTGTTTTTATTCTTTTAGTTGCTGAGAAAGATAAGAAAAGAAGGAATCCATCACGTTGAAATTTATATTTTGCTTTAGTTGAGACCCAAGTAAAAGAGTAGTTTCCTCAAAACACACTTAGTTAGCCTTATCATCGTTATTGTGGTCAACCATAAATGAAAATATTCAGAATTCTTCCATTCTTTCTTTTTGGTTTGATTTGTCATATGCTCCCAGTATATTCCAAATGGAATTGGTTCATAATCCTATGCTTATGTTGAAAATTATCTACGAAGTATCTTGAATTATGGTATTGTTGATCAGACCAATTACTTTGCTATCGACCACTAGAGAATGAAATGATTGATAAGTATTTTTTCCTTCTTTATTATTACTACTTCTCCATAATTTTATACAAATGTTTGGAAAAGAAGGAATATATCAATTTTCAAGAGTTTAATGTATAAGTAATTAATTTTTTTAAAATTACAGTGGTATTTTTTTTCTTTTTAAATAATCACAAAACTAGTTTTTCACATATTAAAATCGCATCTCACCAACGCGGTTTTAAATTTAATTTTTTAAACCGTGAATTCCATGGGATGCCAGTTTATAGTTACATTTTTAAACCACATTCACACGTGCTTAAAACACGCAGTACTACTTTAGCGATTATTTTGAAAAAAAAAACTACTCATATAGTTTTTTATTCTAAAAAATGAATTACTTCGATCCTAAACTCAATTTTCAAAGTGGGTGCTTTTCCTCATTTGTTGCTGATGAACCAATCTGTCTTCCTGGCTTCTGGGGTACTCAACTGCGACAGGATGTACCTAATAAAAATCTGATTGTTCTAAAGGGAAAGGAAATGTAGTCTCTTCGTTTGATCTTTCCTTTACTTGATTGCTGGTTGGAATTCTTGAGCTGAAAAGTGTTTCAGAAAAGAGGAAATTCAGGACTTTGCTGAGAATATGTGGTGTTTGTTTACCAATTTTGACTTGCCCACTGAATTCTGTTGATGTTTATATATATATATATATATATATATATATAGTGTATGTATGTAGGTATTATGCTTTTAAAAATTTATATTCTATCTGTTTGACATAGAATGATTGAATAGAAAGGAAAGTAGCATTGATCAGTGAACTGGGTATTGGCCAGCAGCGACATATTGACTAAATTGCAACCTACACCTACCAAACTTGTAGTGTATTGTAAAATCTATTCTGTTGGATGATAGTATAAACAGATGGAATCAAATTTATAAAATAACTAGATTAAATCACGATACGATAATATATTATTGGTTTTAGTTTTGTAGCTTTAGCTTAAAATCAAAATAATTCATTTAAAACAAAATGCACGTATGTATTATTATTTTTAAAATAATCATCAAACTAAGATTTTGTTCAAACCACATTCACTAAGTGCTTTGAAAACTAACCTTAAAACCGTAGTGAAAGGAATACTTGCTTAGCACTAACTTTTGTAAATCGTAATTAGTAACACGATTTTAAAATTAATCTTAATATTTGAACGTGGTTTCAAAACATAAAAATGATGGCATGTAATGTAATGTAATGCTGTTGATAATAGGAGTACGAAGTCCAGAACATATTTAGCAATATTAGTTTGTCGTTCAGCTAACTGCCAAACAGCTTTTTGACTCTTAATCGAAAATCTCCTTTGTGTTTGGTTTGGTGGGTGATGTTAGCTTAGATCTGATTTTCAATTAATGTTATTGAACTTATTTCAGTTGCTTCTCCTTTCAGTATACTGGAAAGTCATTCCATATTATTGGATTATTAGTCCTAGGATCATAAAGACCTCTCCCGACAAGCCAAAATAATCGAGTTTAAAGTCAAAATAATTCATTAAAAAAAAAATACATATAGATTTTTTTTCAAAATGTTTACAAAACTTATCTTTTTACTTTTTAAAACAGGTAAATTTATAACCATATTTATCAATTTTGATTTTAAGGTTAATTTTTAAAATTGCATTTAGTGAATACGGTCTTAAAAAGCAAATAAACTAATTTGATGAATACTTTGAAAATAAGTCTATATGTGTGTCAATTTTTCAAATAAATTATTTTTATATCACACTCAAAATGATTTTTTAAGAAAAAAAAAATCTCAAAATATATCATGTTTCAAAATAACGTCTAAACTAGTTTTTTATTATCACATCTTCAAAATCAGAGACGAGCGACTACAGATAAGCTTATAGCTAAAATCCCGATTGTAATTATGGTTTTAAAAATTAAAAAATAGGTTATATATGAAAAGGAGGATCCGAATCCAAGTGAGAACATGTTACTATTGTCTAGTTGTCAAAAAAAAAAAAAAAAAAAAAAATATATATATATATATATATATATATATATACTAGAAAACGCTGACGTGGATTGTCATTTTATAATGTCCGTATACCGATAGCATATGCTTTTTCATCACATTTAATTATGATTTATGCTGTTATTAAATTGATACCACTAGACCCAAGTGCCTACTAAAAAATAAAATGGTTGCAGATATTTTGTTTAATTATTCAAATTAATTTCATTTGGTGCAATTTGGGTTGCATTTAATTTAATTATGGTCCATGAATTTCATTGCTTGCTGTACTTCCTGTCTGTTTGGATACAGAGAGGGCCCCATCCCTGAAAAGACTAGTTGACCTTCCCTTCTTTGTTTCTATTACTCTCGTTTAGTAACTGTGAAATTAAGTAATCAGATTTTCTAATATATCATCATTTTTTAATAGATTTTCTTTAAATAATGCATCCTCTTGTTTTGTTTTTAAATGTAATGGTTTCCAAGAATAATTATGATAATCAATACGATAATTTGATTTTTTTTTTCATTCATTAAAAATAAATATAAAATCGAAATCATAACTCTAGAAATATACTACTTGTATTGTGATTTTGTGTTAATTATAGCTAACATTTTTGGTTTTAAGAAAATGCAAAATTATATAATTAATTTTTATAAAATGTAGATAAACTGCTTAAAAAATATATAATAATTATTTTGTTTATTTATTATTATTTACTTTTATTCATTCCTTACTGACTTGTTATTTATTTATTTATTATTGTTGTTATAATAATTATAGCTAGTCATTTTTCTTTTAAACAAAGATTAGTAATTTTTTTTGTCGAAATTACCATTTACATTTTTTTCCCATCTTTTTATTCATCAATAAAATTTTCGATTATTTCAGCATCTGCGTTTTTATTTTTTGCAAGCATGATTTACTGATCATTATCGTTTTTGAGCATTTATATTTATTCACACTAATATATCCGATCAACAATAAATAATCAAATAACGATTATCAATCGTTATAAAATCGAAATAAAATATATTATAGTCATAATAATAATATTAAATATATAGATTCAATTATCAAATATATAATCATTAAATGGATTAATTATATTATTAATTTAAATATTATTTTATTATTTATGATTTTTAATGATTTTAATTATATATTTAATTATCGAATTAATAAAATTATTTTCTTTAAAAATACAATCAGCTCCCTGTGTCTTCCATCAGAGCAAGCGGACGTTTCGCACAGGGGCGGGGTAGAACTGTCATTTCCGCTAACTGGTCATCATTAAATTCATAAAACCTTTATTATTATTATTTTTATTAAACGGTCGTAAAATATTGATTTATAATTTTAACATTGATTTATAATTATTTTTTTCTGGCTCATAGATCCTTGATCATATAACAATATATTTATTTATATATGTATGTTTTCTCTCTCTAGAGAGAGAGAGAGAGAGAGAGAGCACTTGGCGCTGCTAGTTCAGAGGCGACTCAGATTGCTCCAAAACTTGGCTCTCTCTGAAACGGCTTCAGGAGCTTTGATTCCATCTGGTGTGGTATCTTCAGGGATATATGCACAGAGCAACACCTTCGTCTTTTCCGTCGATGGAAGTGTAGATTCAGATTTGAGATTTTGATTTCGCACGGACTTCTTCACGCCTCCTCCTTTCCGTTGATCGGAAATTTTCTGTTCCTATTTTCTGTTTGGTTTGTTTTCCTGTTTTGTGTTAATCTCTGTCTGTGTCTCCCATGGCTGCGTCCCCTCTCTGCACGTGGCTAGTGGCGGCTTGCATGTCTGTGGCCGCTGACAAGGAGTTTGCGCCGAAGTCGTCGATGGTACAGTGTTCGAAGAGATTGAGCAGGTGGGGGAAGAGGAGGAGGGTTTTGGTTCAATGCAGCGACTTCGCTCGAGGTGGCTCGATTTCCTCGAGCATTCATGGTCTGGTGAGTTCGTGTCTGGCTTTCGAGCCCTGCGACCAGTATAGTAGGTCCAAGGGGCTTTCTTACTCGGACTTTTTCGGTGACAATGCTCTCTCGTCGTTTTTCGGATCCAATTCTCTTCCTCTGAACAGAAGGCAGAGGCGAACCAATCGAGGCTCCCATTCAGGTAATTGCTTCTTCTCGTGTTATACTCGAATCGTGCTTGTTTTTGTTTTTTTGTTTAATTCATGTCGCTGCTGCCTCTAGTTGAAGCAATTTTAATGTTATAGTTATTGTTGTTATTATTATTTTAATTCAAAAAATTGGATTTCAAACATTTGACATATTTCTTTTTTATTTGAATATTTCTCCTTCCGGGCTTGATTTTATATTAATTCTGTGTTTTATATAAATTATGTAGTTGAAATTGATTCTATTTCATTTCTTCTTTTGTAAAATTATTAATCAATAGAAGCTGAAACCTCAAACATTTGATGTTCCTCACCTTTCTTTCTTCAAGTTATTACTCTTATTATTAGGGAAAATTGGCATCAGGATGTGAAGGATGTCTGCAGATTTCTACTGACATCATTATTCCACTTGGTCTTGTGATTTTGATGATTGAGTCGCCTTTAGGCATTTCCCATCATTATAGGACCATGTCATCCTTGAAAAGCCCTTTCTAGTATGAAGAGATCTATAATGTTTTGGCCTATTCAGGTAGTGGGTAAAGTGGGTTAGTCTTGATATTAAAAATCTTCATCTAGGAGTATTGTGATATAGTTAGTTGTCGTAACACAGAAGGTTACTTCTGCATGTATTTAATTGTCTTAGTACTAAGCTATTTATATATATATATATATATATATATATATATATATATATATATATATATATATATATATATACTAGTGCATTCACCACATGGATCTTATTGATTGGAAAATTTAGGGGAAACCATGGCAGTGGCTGTGCAACCTGCAAAGGAGGTCACAACAAAGAAGAAACCTCTTACGAAACAGAGGCGAGTGGTTGTGACAGGGATGGGTGTCGTGAGCCCAGCTGGTCATGAACCGGACATCTTCTACAACAATCTGCTTGAGGGTGTTAGTGGAATAAGTGAAATAGAGAATTTTGATTGCTCTCATTTTCCAATGGTAATTCTTATTATGATTTTTTTTACCGTAGTCACTTGCTTGGTCTAGGTTTAACAAGTATGATCTTTATACTGTAGAGAATTGCTGGCGAGATCAAGTCTTTCTCCACAGATGGATGGGTTGCGCCAAAACTTTCCAAAAGGATGGACAAGTTCATGCTATACATGCTCACTGCTGGCAAGAAAGCCTTGGCAGATGGTGGAATTACAGAAGATGTAATGGATGAGTTGGATAAAAGTAGATGTGGAGTTTTGATTGGCTCAGCAATGGGTGGTATGAAGGTAAATTTTGGAAGAGCTTATACTGAGTAATCTTAAGTGTGATTCCCCCAGATAAGCAATCAAAAGACAGGACCCAATTGCACCCAGATAAATCTTAAATAAGGGTGATACCTGTCTGTGATATCTAATTTTCTGCATGTAAAAGGCAGTTTATTATCTTTCCCCTGCCTTACCCATGTAACAAGAGTCTCTTGGAGATTCTTCTGTGAGGAGAGAAAATTCCAGACTCCAGACGCTTAAATGCAGCTTCAGAACCTCAATGGAGCCAGGAAACAGATTCTGCTCTGCACTGCATTTGCTCAGATGAACAACTTTTTGGGTGTCGACATCTTGCCTGTTAACGGAATCCTCTTGGACAGTCTCTTAGCCAGAAAATGTGGTCTGGGCTCCAAATTCCCCAAATGAGAGTTCCATGAGCTGCAACTGGGCAAGGCGGCATATTCATTCTGCATGTTGTTGTATTTTGATTGCTTTGTGACATGTGGTTGTTTTGTGAACTGAACAGGTTTTTAACGATGCCATAGAAGCTGTGAGGGTCTCTTATAGGAAGATAGAATCCATTTCAGGTACTTTTGCACATAAATATGGGTTCTTGCCATGCTTAAGGTGGATTTGGTCATGTAATTAGTAATATTATTTATTATTGTTTAATTGAGATACAAATGTATGGGTATTAAATTTTGGAAATGGTGTTTAAACTGCATATTCACTACCAACTGCAGGGGTGATAACAATTATTCGAGCATCTACTGCTTGTGCTACCAGCAACTTCTGTATATTGAATGCATCAAATCATATCATCATCAGGGGCATAAGTGTTTTAATTCTGATACTCATTGAGTACTGATATTTATGTTTCTTGGTATATTATTCCAGTGTTATATTTATTATTGAACATTTTGATAAGTAAAGTCAATTGAAAAAAATGTTATTTTATTTTATTTTTCATGAAAAATCATTTTTCTTTTTCCTTTTTGTTCTAGATCCCATCTAGGACCTCCCTATACCATCTCCACTTGCCCCCTGCCAGCCAGGTGTCAGGGGAAATTGCTGTTTCAAATGTTGCAGTATTTTCTAATTTTTGAGAACTTGCAGGACATGATGCTTTGTGGTGGCTCAGATGCAGCAATCATACCTATTGGTATTTAGTTCTGTTTCTTATCTAGCATTCATTTCAGTAGGTCTCAACTTGGGAGTGGCTTGAAGTTGTTGTCTATATGATAGAATTGTTGGTGCAGGTTTGGGAGCTTAGGCATGTAGAGCACTTTCACGCAGGAACAATGATCCTACGAAGCTTCACGCCCATGGATAATCGTAAGTTTGCTAATTCATTCCATTGCTTCTGCTTTTTTTTTTTTTTCGCTTTTTCTCTTTTTTCATCTTCTACTTCTGGAAACAATTTACAAACTTGTTTGTGACGAGAATAAGTAAAGTCAATTGTTATTGTTATATTTAGCTTAATTTGAGATTCATTGAGAATAAGTAATGATATTTAATAAGAACCTAATGTTTTGTTGTCATAAGAGAAACCCTGATATGAAATTAGGCAATTTGACAGTGTGTGAAGTCTACAATACATGAATGAGCTCATATCTGGACCCAAAGTTTCTGTACACTGTTGGGCTTATTTCTATTTTATTTTAAATTTTTTTTAGACATTTCTGTCTAAGTTATCATGTCATTTTTGTTTCTTTTGTAGTTTATGGTAATGCTAATAATGAAATATGATTCTCATTTTAAACAGAATCGCAATGGATTTGTTATGGGTGAAGGAGCTGGGGTCTTGCTTTTAGAAGAATTAGAGCATGCATATACTGCATCAACTCACAATATCATAAATTCCAACTACTGAGTGTCAACTCATGTCTTCTATTTTGGTAGTTGTTGAGAGAAAAGGAATTTTGTATTCTTATTAATTTACAAAGGAGGAAAAATACATATATATACTCTAGTGTTAGGGCAAAAAGAAAACAAAGTTAGAGTCTAACTAGGAGACTGAAGAGAGAAGGAAAAGAATCCTAGATGGTGTAGGAGACTAATCCTTACAGTAGTCATTATGTTTTCATTGAGAACAAATGTCCTTTCTTAAATGACGTGTCTTGGTGTCTTCTCTCATAGCATCGACCCAGGTTCTGTTTCATTCATTTGTTCATGAAGGAGAACAACTTTTATTGAATCACAATCCTATGCAAATGCCTCCATTGCCCTTAGTTGCTCCTTCTCAATTGTCTTACATAAAAGAGCTCCTTAATCTTGCTGTTACCTGTTGCCACTCATACCCTTTTCAACACATTTGTTTCTGATGTTATACCTTCTTTTCTTGTTTACTAACTATGGTAGCTCTTGATCATTCTAGTATGTTGTGATGAGTATTCCTTTTTTTTTTTTGTCTGGTGTCTTTTAGGAATCCTTAGTCTTATTATTTCTTGGCTGTTTAATAATTTCTTTCTCATTTTCCAGAAAAGAGGTGCAAAAATTTATGCAGAATTTCTGGGTGGAAGCTTCACTTGTGATGCCTATCACATGACTGAGCCTCACCCTAATGGTATTATCCCCCAAATCTTGTTGTACTTAGTCTACACCCATAAAATCGTATATAACCTGGGCTGAAGGAACTTAGTTTTTCGTTAATTTTTCTGGTTATTGTTTTTGTTTGTTGTTGTTCTTTTTGTTATATGTCATAAATTAAGTTCAATATATTACTTATCAAAAAATTAAGTTCAACATAACTTTGACGGGTAGTTCAGTTGGTTTAACGTCTTGAGGTTTAACCCAATGGTTACTAGTTCGAGGCCTCTCAGGGCCACTGGAGGTTTACCTGGCCATGAACTTCATGGCCCTATGGGATTAGTCAAGGTGCATTCAAGTTGGTCTGGACATCCATAGTTATTAAAAAAAAAAAAAGTTCAATGTTATTATCATAAAAATGGGATCATTCTAAATCAGCATGCGAGTGACTTAGTTGATGCTATATCCCAACCCATTTTCAGTGTGGCATTTATCCATGTCGAAGACTTATCTTCTTTTAAAAAAGGAAATCTCGAACTCGTAGAGAATGAACCTTATCTTTTAAATTTTATGTGCAATCATCTTGAGGATTTCCTTCAGTGAATAAATATACAGCTGTATTCGACATGCCAAATTTCTGGAATATGCAGAAAATGACACCCTAGCAAATTTTAACACCCGTACCTTTATCGATTCAATATCGCTTTTTAATTTTTAATGCATAGTATGTATATGTACACTATATATGCATACACACAACGACACACACATCTCTGGGTGGCATACTATGCGTTATATCATGTATGATATTTAGTCTAGTCCATCACTGGCCTATATTCCCAGTCCCTAGGTGTATTGTCCAGGTACCTCAATATATTTTCTAGAAGTCACTACCAGTTTGATGTCAATGATGCAATGAATTGTTCATTACAAATTTCAAATGCGTATTCTTAAAAAAAACCCTCCTCGTAAATCAGTTTTGAAAATTTCTGCTAATAATTCTAGATTTGCCTTTATGCATTACAACATGCTTCCCAGTGTTGCTTTCCTGGAGTGCGAGGCTGGTAATTTATTTGTTTACAGTCTCTGATCAGTTCTCACAAAGTCTCATCGCGGATTATTTCCACGAGTGAATGATCCTAGAGTTCTTATACAGTCACTATGATTGCACCTTGCATCCATGCCAGGCACCTGCAAATGCAATTATAAACTAACTTTCTTTGGCTCTCGTCTGAAAACAGGTGCTGGTGTCATTCTCTGTATAGAAAGGGCCTTAGCTCGATCTGGGGTTTCCAAGGAAGATGTGAATTACATAAATGCGCATGCTACATCAACGCCTGCTGGAGACCTTAGAGAGTACGAAGCTCTTATTCGTTGTTTTGGCCAGAATCCTGAGGTAACTTTTGTATATGGTATTTTTCTTTTATTTATTTTTTCTCCAAAACCATTATATGCTGATATGCAATGCTTGATAAGCTCTCTCTTTTGTTTTGTTTTGTTTTTTTTTATCCCTTTAAAATAGTTGAAAGTGAACTCCACAAAATCTATGATTGGCCACCTACTAGGAGCAGCTGGTGCAGTAGAAGCCATTGCGACTATACAGGTAACTAACCATTCAAGGCTTTAGGTGCAGTAAATATCGGAAAATCCATAAATTTTGAATTCAAAGTTATAGCATTGTTTCTTATTTCATGTTTTTATGAAGGGTTCTTTGGTTGTTCTGCATTTGATGATAACATCAGTTTCAGCTCATGAACTTTCACCAGTAAACTTTAAGGATAAATTGCTTCTAATGGATAAATTCCTCCTCTCCTCCTCTCCTTTGATCTCGTGAATATCTCCTCCGGTCCGTGAAGAATCGAGGGAGGAGATCGGAGGAGAGGAGTGGAGGAGAATGGAGGGAAAAAAAGCCCTAGATGTTCTTAAAAATGTTAAAGCTTTAGTCAGTGACCGCGGCTTTGGATTTTAAGTTAAAGTCGTAGTCACTAACTACGGCTTTGGATTTTTTTTTTTTTAAAGTCAAAGCCGTAGTCAATGACAACAGCTTTAACTTAAAAAAATTTACAAAGCTATAGTTACTGACTACGGCTTTGATGATGTGTATTCCAACACGGTTCAGACAAGACTAGCTTATGATTATTTCGTTTTCAAACTATTTTGGTAATTTTTTTAAAAAATTTGTATTAGTTTGGGACAAAACTCAATGCGACATGATAAGATCAGTTGACATGACTTAGCTGATTGGCCTGCTGGATGACCTTTGCGAGCATCCACCCTTAAAATGTTTATAACTGTTATTTATACTGGGAAGAATTCATTGTTAGTATGAATAAATTGATATACTGTATGACCTTTTAGGTTTTGATTACGTCAAGATCGCAATAACATTTATGTCAGTGATGGTTCATATACAAGCAACAACTCTCATGCTGATAGATGTGGGATTGAGGAGGGGAGAGAGAGAGAGAGTTTTAACATTAAGGTGGTTGGTGAGAGAAGGGATCCCATCTATCACATATAAGGCATAGGGATTCAAGTGATATTACTTCGGTTGATTGATATGCTATCAGTCAAGATGGCATATTTGAGTGATAGAAACACTTGTTAAAAAAAAAAATTTGAATGGTAGAAACATATATAAACATAAATCAGAATTGAGCATCTGTATGCTGTTGCAACATCAACTATAACATCATAACCTCCCCTTTGTTTGTAAGTAGAAACCATAGTTGTTAAACTTGTAAAACATATTTTTATTGTTTTTCTATTTTATCGTTTGGATGTAGCTTATCATATAGAAGGATATAAAGAGTCAAACTTATTATATCATATGAAAAACATCGAATGCTAAAGTTTTTGACAAAATTCAAATTAACAAAAGAAGACTTATTGATATAGATTCATCACATGATCCAAAATTTGATTTTGTTTTTCAATTCTTCTCTATAATTTTTAGTTCCAAATTCTAATTGGGCATATGCACTTATTGTGTTTTTAATTAATTAAAAAAAAAAGTAATATTTTTTAAATAAAATTTTTTATTCACTAATCATCATCATTTTCATTGTCAATAATCAAACTATTTAATTGATTTTTTTTTGATTTATTATAGCATTTGATAACAAAAAAGTACCTACTTTTATGTAAGATTATTTTTCCTATTTCTTTTATAATCAATTTCTAAGTTTTTAATATGTTTATGTTTTAAAATAAGAATGTACTACATTTTTAAACAAAAATTAATTTTGATTTTTGTATAACAGTTACAAAACATAGTAAAGATGTATGTATTGTTGTATCATGAAATCACGTATCATACAGTGTGTGTATGTATAGGGTAGCAGCACGGATAAGAGTTGAAATAGGAGTAGGCTCCCCTCAATTGCATCGAGTAACCATACATGAAGGGGAAATTGAGCCGATTTAGCATAACCATACATGAAGAGGAAATTGAGCTGATTTAGCAACCGCATTGACAAATAGTTAAAAACGCACAGCAAACAAACAACTTTCTATATTTCCTGGTTTGTTGTAGCTAAAGACTTCAGTTGTTATGAAGAGTGATCTTCTACATTTGTGCCAATGTGGCCTAACCTTGCGGTTGGCGCTAGTGGGCATAGGGGAGGGGTCGGGTCTCAACCCAGCCAGGATTAATTTGTGTACTTATCAAAAAAAAGAGTGACTGACATTTGCATTGCTGAATGTGTGATTTCTGTTGTGATTCTCTTCTTCTTCATAGGTTTTATATCAGTGATTGACATTTGCAGTTGTATTAAGTGTGACTTCAATGGTTTTTCTGTTGTGACTCTTCTGTAGTGTTCAAAGACTTTAGTTGTTATTAAGAGTGACTGTCATCTGCAGCGATGAATGTGTGATTTCTGTTGTGATTCTTCTTCTTCTTAGGAGGTTCTATATCAGTGATTCAGTATGTTTAAATGAAAGGGGAATCTTTCCGGGAGGATTTAATAGATGCACAGTTCTATCTTTGATTCTACAAGTTCAAGTTATTGGTGTGTTTTGGTTTATTCTGACAAAATGGAGGGTCAGATAATCTACTTTCTACTTTGCCTTACTGCTGTAACTATGACATAGCCCGATGTGTTGAAACATAGCATTGTAGAATTAGGAAACCAGTTGGGAAAAGGAAACACGATTCATGCAGAGTTAGGAAACTTCATATTCTTTCCCAACTAAATTTGGGATTGTCTTGTATAGAAATAGAAATAGTTGTTTGTGATCAATGAAATAAACAATTTTTTCCTTCAATCATCTCCTATTAAGCAGAAAATAAAGAGCATTTCTAAGTTCTTTGCATTTCTCAGGGAAAGTCAATGGTCCTTGCATTTGAACTTATTTCACAGTTTTTCTTATATTTGTGACCTACAAAAGGTTACTGTTTGATTCCCTTCTTTTGTTCACCTTTTAACTTGAAGTTGTATTTCCCTTATAGGCCATACAGACAGGGTGGGTTCATCCAAATATCAACCTTGAGAGCCCAGAAGAGGGTGTGGTATGTATTTATAATTTTATACCTTCATCGCCATTTTTTTTTTCTTTTAAATGTATGATACTCTTATGACAAGTGGCCCTTGTGGAAGTAGGGTCTGCATAAAATGATTAAATTGAACCGAGCTGACTCGATTTTGAAATATTTTAAAAGAGCAGTTGAGATTCAATTGTTGATTTTAATTTCAAACTATAAAATAAACCAACCGATAATAAACGTTGTCTTATAAACTTTTATGTTATATTTCAAATTATCAATTTTTGTCTTAATAAATTAAAACCGATCATAAATCGAATAAACCGTGCACAGCCCTATTGGCAAGTTAGATATCCCTCTTTACCTGTCCCTTAAAATCATACTTCCTGAGAAAACCCATTGGAATATGGGATCTTCCTATCCTATCCACACACACAAATCTTGAAATATCCAAACGTGTATAAACTCAACTACTGAGTTTGTTTCTTTAGCTAAACTTAAAAAATTCAGCTATCAGTTTCATTGTATATCAGCAAATTGTCTGATACTGCTAGAACATTAAACCAGGATACAAACTTGCTAGTGGGCTCAAAGAAAGAAAGACTCGACATTAAGGTGGCATTGTCTAATTCATTTGGATTTGGCGGCCACAATTCATCAATCATATTTGCACCTTACAAATAGAACTTGTGACCAACAACAACACTGAACTCAACTCCCCCAAGGTATGCAGGTACTTAACCTTCTTTTGTTTTGGGTCCTGGGTACCAGGAATACGAGATAGAAACGAAGCTCCCGGGGCGGAGTAGTAGTTAACACTGAAGCTTGTTTTTTTCATTGCTACATGACAAAGGAGAGAATTATAGGGTCTTGAGTTGGGAGTTATTTTTTCCATGGTAGTTCCCAGAAACTGTGTCATGGAAACTTTGTGTAGTAGTATTAGTAATGGCTGATTTTGGCAATTATTATTATGGGTGTTGGCCACATATCTTTGGTGGTGCTGCTGATGAGCAACCAGGAAACCTCCTCCTCCTCCCCTCTTCCTCTGCATCTCTCAACTTATGTTTCTTGGACGATATATATATAGTTAGTATATATATATATATATATGAGTAAGGAGGATATATATATATATATATATATATATATTATGCATTACCAAAAATAATAGCAGCTCTTTTATTTATTTATTTAAGTTTGTTTTGGAACAAAATATAGGTAGGTAGATTAGTACTTTAAAAAATCTAGACAATGTTTCTGATGATATATATATATATATATATATATATATATATATTATGCATTACCAAAAATAATAGCAAAGCTCTTTTATTTATTTATTTAAGTTTGTTTTGGAACAAAATATAGGGTAGGTGATTTTCTCTGAATGCATGCTTCAATTAGTATCACTCCTTACGGACCTTCTTGGATGGAAGGGAGATCCATAGAAGTAAAATTTTTTAAAAAAAATGAAAAGCAAATTGTTATATATATATATATATATATCATTATCTTTTATGATAATTGAAATTAATTTTTACTCTATTTATTTTGGATAACTAAGCATTTTTACAAGTAAACTAGTTTAAAGCTCAATCAACTGTACTAGAAGTACTTTATTATTTTATCTCATTTAATATAATGCTGTCATATTATCTGAATTCATCTAAGAACATTCAAAATTTTATAATTTCAAATTTTTTTTTCAATTTCGCAGTTTTAGGAATCTTTTCAAAGTTGTAGGACTAAATACAATATCAAACATTAACAAATATTTAAAAATATGTTAGTAAATACAATCAATATTTTAAAAGTGTCGTATCGTGATACCACTATAAGTTCATCCTGAATCTTACAAACCATATGAATTTCTATATGAATGTTATTAGTGACTTTATTAAATGTGTATATTGTTCATACATTTACTACAAAATAAATATTGTTACTTTTTTTAATTTCAATAAAATGTTTACTTGAAATCAGTATTGTGTATACATTTGTGAATATATATTATATTACTGCTTAGTAAAATAACTTTAATATTCTTTCAAAAAAAACAAAAAGAACTTTGATATGTGTATCATTTCTTAAATTCCAATTTATATTACTTTAAGAAATTTGATCTATTTCCTTTCATTTAATTTTTTTAAAACTTTCATCCAATATTTATTGATGCTTTACAAAATTTAAAATTATTAGTATTTACATAATTTTGAATATTTTAATCCATTTGATTTCCTGGTGTAGTCACACTCAGAGACTGCTTTCCCGTGAACCGAAAAATTATTGCTTCGTGCCATGTGGGAATGGAAGTTAGCCTGAAGCCAACCTAAATAATAGAGCCAAAATCCACCCATATTGAAATAAACACACCTTTTAAGAAACCCCACCACTTTTTAATATATATTGTTTACCTCGATAGAAATGTTAATTTTTTTAACAAATATAATTTTATCGATTTAAACTATTAATATATCAATAAAAATATAAAATCAAAATTATTAAAAATTATAAATGATGAAATAATATTCAGATTAATAGTATAATGAATTAAAGCAGTTTACGCTGATAATCGAAATTTATTAACATTTGATATTATTATTATGACTAAAATATTTATGACTTAAATATATTATCGATCATTGATTTGATTTTTTGTCTAATAAACTTTGCTCATCTGAATCGTCCATATATAAATAAATGTTGTATCATCATGACGACAAATAATATCGTACCGAAACAACAATAATCACACGTTAAATTGCGAAAAAAACAAATATAACCTTATGAAATGTCGATTTTTAAAATTAGTTAAATAGAAGTATAGGAATAAGAAATATTATTATTATTTCAAATATTTTAAATTATTTATTTTTGTGGTTGTATGCAAGTTTCACCTTTAAATCGTTGGTTTTAAAGTTGTAATTTCTAAAAAATGGAAAAAGCAATGGTTAAATAAATGGTGGCCATAGTGAGAGACCAAAGAGCCCAAATGATTGAGATTTGGTTGGCAACTTGGCTTGTCATATTCTTCAATACAGTCTTCCCCATCCCATTGGATTCTTAAATATTTCCTAGAGATCTTAATCCTTATTTTATTTTATTATTTTATAATTTACATATTTAATGTGCCACTCAATAGCTTTATCACTTCTTTTAATTTGTAAAGTAAATAGGAAGTTAAAAAACATATTAGATAAAATTAATTCTGTAATTTACTTTTTTGAAAGGAATTTATAATTTGCTTTAAATCATTATATCAATATATACATTTGCATATGTTATAATTAGATGGAACGAATAGAATGAAGGTTATGAAATAAGAAATGAGATTATAAAAGAAAATGTAGCAAATGAGATAAAAACTGAAATTAGGGCTGGTAACGAATGAAATGACCTAGCTTCAACATTTCGAAATGCAGGCCATTTAATTTAAGAGCTGCCTCGAGTCTGAAATAGCTGAATCCAGCCTTAAAATCGCCTGCTCTTTACTTTGATTTAAAAAAGCTTGGCTTGAGCTCATTAGGCTCAAGCTCATATGAACGAGCCTCGAGCTTAACCTCGAGCCTGCCCCAACCCGGTGCCCCATAAGCCAGGACAGAATCAATCCTCAAGCTCACCCATATACTTTAACTCAGACCAATCGATAACAAATACATCACTAATAAATAATTTCTACGATTTATTTTACCTAGTTGATTTAGAAATTGATAAAGTTGTTAAAGCCACTTCCTTCAACATTTGTTTCTTTTTTGATTACGCAGAATTCCACCGCCGAAACTGCGAACCGAAAATTATGAAATAGAATTAAACAAGCAGGAAATTGCATAGTGAAGAAATAAGATACCTGGAAATCATTGAATAAGAAACATGATTGATTTTAATCAATTATCTAAATAAAGAAATGGGCTTATCAACAAGATCTCGCTAAGAACTCATTAGTAACAAAACTATTTCGAAATATACTGATGGTAGCCATGGTTAAGTTAGCCACCACCGGACTACCAAGATGCGCATGATTAATTTCAAGGCTTCACCACTACCGGATCGAGATCCGCATCCGCCCACCCATGCCGAACCGGCCACAAGAAATTTTCATACCCAAAGAATGACCAGGGTAATTCTTACAAGCATAATCACTGCCTTGTGAGTCCTTATGCCCAGCCTCCTTGTTTCTATGAAACCCCACCCCACGATCACCCTGATGCCTTTACTCCATACCCACGCCTGGGATGCCAATGCAAGTAGTTCCGGGCACTGCATCCAAAAGCGCCAATACCCCAAGATTTGAGATCGGATCCTTGCTCATCAAAAAATAATCATCGTGACACGCTGAGTCCGCGCATTTGCCCCCTCAATGCTACTTGGATGAGCATCTCAATACTCATTTTATCCCTATGCTTTAGTTAGTTTTTCTGTTTTTATGTTAAATTATGCCCTAATTTCTAAAAGCTCACTCCCATGATCGTGTCATCCATTTTATGAATTGTGCAAAATCGCTTAAAAACTCGCTACAAAAGCAACAGGAGAGGCTACTGAATTCTTGGACATTTTCAGACATCATATGAGCCCTTATTGCATCAAGCCATATATGTATGGATTCTACACTTCAAGAGCTTAGGGATACCAAGAACACCAAAATTGGAGTTTGAACAAAGAAGTTATGCAAGTTCCAAAACTCGCAAAATCAAGAAACATTTTTACAAAGACTTCAAAGAGGAGGCTACTGTATTTTTGAATTTTTCAGATATCATATATGAGCTCATATTGCATCAAGCCATATATGTATGGATTTACACTTCAAGAGCTTTCCAACGGTACCAAGAACACCAAATCGGAGTTCAGATGAAGCTTACGCTTTACGAAGCCGGAAGAAAATCAGGATTGCAGCAACGTCGCGACGTGAGAAACGATGTCGCGACAAGCAGAGCTCCGCAGAAATCGACGTCGCTGATGTTGCTGCACGACGTCAAGGATGTTCGGGGTCGGTTTCAAGTGGATTTTTAGCCCATTTTGAAAGCCCATAATGGAGTGGTTTTTAAGCCTCAAACCCGAAAGAGACGAAGAGGAGGCTGTGGCTCGAAAAGGACTGTCCACTTTGGGACCAAGGAGGTTGGGAGCTATTCTTTGAAGATTTGGGAGAAGATCATGAGATTTGGTAAGAAAATCCGAGACTCACCATCATTTGATCATTATAGTTTCTTCTTCCTCTTTTCTCATGTTTTATCCTAAGTTTATGATGTATCAAACTCTATCATGCTTTAAATCTATAGATCTAGGTTTTTGGTTGTGTATTGAAATATGAGTTTTATATCTATTTGTTAATGTTCCGTTTATTGTTTCTGTGAATGCACTCTATTGATTCAGTACTTGCTCCTATTTACATATCGATTTCCGGCTAATCTCAATGCGTGAGTACTTTAAAAGATCCGAGAAGGAGTAAAGAACTAGACATAGATGAATAAACCTAATTAGCCCGGCAAGGTGTAAATTATCTAGAATTAGGAGGCGTGTGAGACTTTTGGATCTTAAAGCATCTCTAATGCTTGGGGTTGAGCTGAGAAGCAAAAGACCTAGTGTTAGTTGGTAGGTTATTCGACCTTGAGAGAGGCTTATAATTAACTTAGACAAGAGTCGCTTGGAAAGCATTTTCATGAAACAATAGAGTAGAATTTTAACTTAGATCTAAGAGGATTGTCCGATTGCACCAAGTACCCTAGGAATTTATCATCTCGGGGTTTCCCTTAGTTGCTAACTTGGCTAGTTAGATTTAGAAATTTCATTAGTTTAGTTTAAATTTTGTTTTACTATCACAATTGTTAGTTTGGATATTAGAGAAGTATTATAATTTTGTCACTTAGCATCCCCATTTTCCCTGTGGATCGATATCCGTACTTAGGTACACTTTATTACTTGACAAGCGTATACTTGTGCAGAACAGGCGCTCTTTTTATATTTTTCTGAATAATTTTATATACACATCACAAAAACGCCACTGCTTTTGGAAAACATTTTTGGTCAAGTTGAGGGAGAACAAGCTCCTTTGGGTGTCACTCAGTATTTGTTCTTTGGGAGAGATTTAGGTTTGTTCTTGGAAGAGTGAAGAACACTTGAGGAAGAAGAAGATAATGGAGGAGAAAAGGAGCTTCAACGCCAAATTTGTTTTCTCTTTCTCTTTCCGTTTTTTCTTTCTTTTGATGGCTGTATTTACTTCCACTTATGTTTTAATTAGTTTTCTTAGGGTTTAGATGTAGCCAAAGACATATTCAGATAATCTCTCCTAATTTATATTGATTGATGTTTTATTTCATATTTAAGGTCAAGTATTTCTATTTAGATCTTATTTGCTTGTGCATATCACCATAAGTTTGGGGGGTGATATAAGTAGAGATGTACGATGGCGTAATTCCCATACTTTCTTTGCAACACTTATCGACATCTTATCGCAGAAATGGTACCATTATCTCGTGATTAAAGCTCGAGGAGTTCCAAAGCTGCGAATATATTGTCGCTACAGAATCGAGCCACCACCTGGCATCATCAGTGTGTAGGAATTGCTTCCACCCACTTTCAGACATAATCTATCACAACAAAATGTACTGCTGTCAGACGATGCAGAAATGGTCCCATGAAATCGATCCCCATAAATCAAAACAACTCTACCTCCAAGATGGGATGCATGGGTGGCTCGCCCTTTCTAGAGATGTTCTACTGCTGACATTTGTCAGTGAAGTGGAAACGACTAGTTGAGCATCTTTAAATAGGGAAGGCCAATAAAAACCCGACTGTAGAACCTTGGCTGCCGTTCTCTGCCACCAGGAAGTGTCCGCACCACACCCAGAGTGTGGCAAATGGTTCGAACATTTTATGATTTCATCTTCTAGCACACATCTCCTTATCACCCGACGAAGACAAGAAATCAGAGAGAATCGCTCTTCCCAATAGTAGTGTTTAAGGTGTGCGAAACCCTTCTTCTTCTCGATAATTAAACTCGGGGAATCACCTTGGCAACAGTTCACATAGTCCGCAAACCGTGGAACTCGCCTCTGGTCTCTCATTAGCAAAAAGTTCTCTGCCTGAAATTCGCTATTCACCTGAATATCATCTCTCCGCCCTTCCACAAGCAAGGTGGTCTCGCTACTAAATTTTCGTTCTTCTGGCCCTTGATTTCTACGGGTCGAACTCCCGCAATGTATGACCCACCAATCAACTGGCTTTGGCGCTCTTCGGGTCACTGGCACTTAATACCGAATGACTGTGCACCACGACTTTGTTGCCAATCAAATATGGCCTGAATTTATCGAAAGCAAAGACAATGGCCAATAGTTCTTTCTCAGTAGTGGCATAATTCAATTGAGCGTCATTCAAAGTCCTGCTTGCATAATAAATCACCTGAAAGATTTTTCTCGCTTTCGCCCACACGCCCAATCGCATAGTCGCCAGATCACACATCACCAAATGGAAAGACCAATCCGGCGCTACAACAATAGGAGTCGTAGATCAACTTATCTTCAATACAAGAAAAGCATGTACGCATTGGGAGTCAAATTCCAATGGGATCCCCTGGACTAGCAAATTAGACAATGGTTTCGCAATCTGTGAGAAATCCTTGATAAACCGCCCATGTAATCCAAAGACACTGTGAAAACCCTGGATCCCTTTCACGTATTAAGGTGGAGGTAACTTCTCAATCGTCTAATCTTCGCCTATCTACTCCCATCCCTCTTGCGTAGATCCGACATGTCCAAGAACAATACCCTCTTGTACCATGAAATGGCACCCTCCCAATTGAGTACTAAATTGGTCTCTTCACATCTTGCGTGCATGCCTTCAAATTTCATAGACAATCACAAATGAATTTCCCATTATCGAAACCCATGAAAATCTCAATCGTCTTTCTACCATGTCGTAGAATAAGTGGCCATCATGCATCTCTCGAAAGTACCCGGAGCATTACATAGTCCAAAGGGCATCCGCCGGAAAGTTTAATGTACCATGTGGACAAGTGAATGTTGGTCTTCCCGATCTTCGTGTTATGATGATTTGGTTGTAACCGAATATCCATCCAAAAGCAACAATATTCATACTCCTAAGCAGAATCGATCGAAAGACCGATCTAGAAATGGCAGAGGGAAAGTGATTCTTTCCGAAGTGGCCTTGTTCGCTTTATAGTCAATACAAATTCCTAAATTCCTAGCCAACGCTCTAGATGGCGTGAAGATATTGTTTTCAAAGCCTTTGATAACAGCTTATCCCCCTTTCTTGGTACTACCCAATGTGGCTTACCCACGCATTGGTCTCTCGAAATGGGGTAAATCACCCCGCATCTAGCCATTTTAGAACTTCTTCCGAACTACCTCTTTCATTGTCGGATTCAAATTTCCTCTCGCTTCCACCGAGGGCTTGTGACCATCTTCTAATAAAATACGGCATACACATAGAAGGGATGGATCCCTTTGTAGTCGGCCTAGAGACCATCCAGTGCTTGCTCAGGATCGCCAAGAACCTCAATAACTTCTCTTCCTCCATTTCCCGCTTAGGGATGATGATATAATTACGGGTAGCGAGATTCTACCCCTGTGCATGCATACTTCAAATGGCTAGGTAGAGGTTTTGCTCCATCTCGGGTAGGTTGCTCAATCGATGGAACCGTCATAAATTTCTCGCCTGAACATTCGAAGTATTTCTATTGTGCCCAAAAAGAATCCATCCACTTAACGGATTCTTTTCCTCGCCTCGCCGCTCGTGTTCCGATGCTTGTCACTAGGCTAGTCTCCCAAAGGGTCAAGTGAGACCACTTTGGCTGGGACACTATGCCTCTACTATATCAACCATTAAGCACGTATCACTTTCTCAATGGGTGTCTCACCGCTTCGAATACATTGAATTTTACTTCTTCTTGTACTCTTAGTTTCGCCCGCCTCGCACATCAATCATTGCTCCCGCCAGCTTGCTAGAAAAGGTCTTCCCAAGATAATCGAGACATTTCTTTATCTTCTTCCATGTCTAAAACTATGAAACTGCTGGAAAGATAAAACTTGTCGACCTTTACTAAGACATCTTCTAATATCCTCTCGTGCTTCAAAGATCCGCTCGCAAGCTGCGTAGTGACTTAGCCTGACGGCTTCTCTTAATCCCAAACGCTTAAAGATGGATAAGGCATAAGATTAATGTCGGGCACCCAAATCACATACGCTCTCAAAATAGCATTTCCAATTGTGCACTGGATAGTGAAACCGCACGGGTTCGAAGCTTCTCGCGTATTTCCTCCGAAGGATGGCACCGCATTCTTGCTGCTTACCGCCTCGAAGCATGCTAATCTTCTCTTCCGAGACAAAATGTCTTTCATGAACTTTACATAACCGGGCATTTGCTCTAGGCACAAGAATGGGATGTTTATATGCGCCTTTTTGAAAAACATCCATGAACTTCGCTGTGGAATTGCTTCGTCCAAAGCTTTGTTTCTCGAGACGCTGTGGGTAAGGGACTAGTATGTCAATTTTGTTTCACCAGAGGTCTCGCCGAATGCTTCTCCCGTGGATCGTTCTTGACTGCATCATCTTTCGCTCGCCATAGACATCCTCGCTTCTAACCGCTCTACGAGCGGGGGCTGCACTCAGGATTCCAATTCCTCTCCCACTTCTTCGTGGATCGCGAACGTGCTCACCCTATCTCTTCTGGTTTACTCAATTCGCTCCTACAGAGAACCCTGCTGCCTTCAAGAAGTAAGCTTGCCATTTGGCCCATTTCAGGCTTCCCAAACTCCTTAGTCAGGCCGCATGATTGTTTAACCGGGTTGCTCACGCATGTTCGCTTTAGTCTCATTCATATAAACGCTGAATGAGAAGTTAACACTGCGGCTAGAGTCATTTAAATCCAAACTTCTTCAGGTGGTTCATTAGCCTGTCTGATTGCGTATTGTTCGATTGTTCTCCATCCATACCCTTTGGTTGTTTTGATTGCTCGTTCGATTGTTACGCCATCCTCGTCCCTCGATTCTCGATTCTCGTAGCTATTACCCCCATAATAACTGTTTGATCGATTCGGATTAAACCTCGATACGCACCGAGCTCGCTTCCACCTGTAGGGTTCCTCGACCGACATTCTACACTCATCGTGCCGTCTCCACGTAATCTACACAACTCCCATGGAGGGTCCTCGTGGAGTAGCATGTGTCGCTCCTCACGCTTATTTAGCCGCGAGTCACCGGTTTCGCCATGATTTTACCGCATTGTCGAGGACTTCATTGTCTGTGCCACCCACCGTGTTTAATGCGTAGCCTTCTAGGCCACCGGGATAGTGTTGGTTACAAAGATCTTCCAATATCTCATACGCTGTCTGCGGGTTTTCATCAATGATCCTCCAAATTGAGGCATCTATCATTGTTCGGCCAGATTTCTGCACTACTGTAAAAGGTGTGGACTTGCATCCATCCGTTAGTCGATGGTGAGGACACTTCGCAATAATTCATGGAACTCGCCCCATGCTTCGCCAAAATTCCCACTGAATCAACAGACGATCTCGCACTGGCCAGGCAATTCGAAGGTGGAAAGAACTTTGCCGAAACTTTGCACCAATCTGCCTCCATGTAGTAATGGAATCCGGTGGCTTGACCGTTAGGCTGAATGTTTGGCCTTTATCCCCGAGCGAGTGGAATAACCGCAATCTTAGGGCTTCTTCAAGACCCCGTTGTATTTTGATGGTATCGCAAACTCGAGGAAGTTAGTCAAATGGCGTTCGTTCTCATGGGTAGTCCATGGAACAATATGTTCAAGCATTCTCTCAGATCGTGACTCCACTTCAATTCAAAATTGCTTGCTTGAATTGGCGGTCGCTCCATTGCCGTCAACAACTGTTGGAGGTAGAACGAACTCATCTAATAGCATGTACGGATCAGTCCTGTAACAGATGAATGGCCTAGCGCTGATTTCTAGTTCTATTTCCGTGGTTCACTTTGTTCCACGCCAAAATCTTTGTTCTTTAGTGTTTCCATATCATTGGAGTTCTAATTGCTCGCTTCGGTTTCTACAAGAATCAGGCGTGTCTTTCCGTCTCGATCACACAAGAGTTGATTAATTCGGGTTTTGCCGTCGTGATGTACTACCAAAACCCAGATCGCAATAACACACCAACTAACAAAACCCAATTACCTCGATTTGTAAAATAACAAATAAAGAAAATTTTAATACTATCTATGTGCTTACTACTCTATATCAATTTAAGCCTTTCCCTAAGAACGTGCGCCAAAACTTGATAGGCGTTTTGTGATGTGTATATAAAATTATCTTTAAAAATATAAAAGAGTACTTATTCGGGCGCAAGATACGCTCACAAGAATAAATAAGACTCAAGACGGATATCGATCCACAGGAAAATGGGGATGCTATGACAAAAGATAATAATTTCTAATATCCAAACTAACAATTGTGATAGTAAAACAAAATTTAAACTAAACTAATGAAATTTCTAAATCTAACTAATGAAGTTCGCAACTAAGGGAAACTAAGAGATTATAAATCTTTAGGGTACTTGGTGCAATCGGATAATCCTCTTAGATCTAAGTCAAAATTCTACTCTATTGTTTCATGAAAATGCTCTGCTACAATTTGCCTAATTTAATTATAAGCCTCTCTCAAGGTCGAATAACCTAACAACTAACACTAGATCTTTGCTTCAGCTCAACCCTGGGCATTAGAGATGCTTTAAGATCCAAAGTCTCACACGCTCCTAATTACCGATAATTTCTACACTACCGTGCTAATTAGGTCGACCATCTATGTCTAGTTCTTACTCCCTTCCTCGTATCTTGCAAAGAACCACTCACCACATCGAGATTAGCCAACTCCATATGTAAATAGAACTGGGTATGAATCAATAGAGGTGCATTCACAAGAAACAATAGGAAAACGGAACATTAACAAATAGATAAACTCATGTTCAATACACAACCAAAAACCTGTATCTATGAATTTAAAGCAGATAGAGGCCTGATACATCATAAACTTAGGATAAAACATGAGAAAAGAGGAAGAAGAAACTATAATGATCAAATGATGGTGATTCTTTGATTTTCTTCCACAAATCTCATGATCTTCTCCCAAATCTTCAAGAATAGCTCCTGAACCTCCTCCCCGGTCCCAAAGCCATGACAGTCCCTTTTTCGGTGCCTCTACCGCCTCCTCTTCGTCTCTCTTCTGGCCTGAGCTTAAACCCTCCATTATGGGTCAAATGGGCTAAAAATCCACCTAAACCGAATTTCTCTCGAAATCGCCGCGACGCCGCGCAGCAACGTCGCGCGACGTCGTTTCGCAGCCTCTTCAGAACGTCGCGATCGTCGCTTCTCACGTCGCGACGTTGCTGCAGTCCCCTGTTTTCGCCTCCAACTCGTAGTGCCATAACTTTTCATACGAACCCGATTTGGGTGTTCTTGGTACCGTTTGAAAGCTCTTTAGTGTAGAATCCATACATATATGGTTTGATGCAATATGAGCTCATATGATATCTGAAAATTCAAAATACAGTAGCCTCTCCTGCTGAAGGTGCTGAAATGTTTGCTGATTTTTTCTCTTCAAGTTTTGAACTTGCATAACTTTGTTCAAACTCCACTTTGGTGTTCTCGTATCCCTAGAAAGTTTGAAGTGGGTAGAATCCATACATATATGGCTTGATGCAATAGGAGCTCATATGATGTCTGAAAATGTCAAATTAGTAGCCTCTCTCGTTGTTATAGCAGCTTTTCCACCAATTTTGCAATAATTCCACCAAACGACGACTGATCATGTGAAACAGCTTAGAGAATTAGGGCACTTATTTAACATAAAAACACAAGAAAACTAACTAAAGCATAGGGATAAATGAGTATTTAAGATACTCATCACACCCCCAAACTTAAATTCTTGCTTGTCCCCAAGCAAGAGACTAACCTAAAACAAACAAAATCAAAATGACATGAACTAAAATAATGAGATGAGTATGATAACATGATTTCAAATGGAAGAATCACTATGAACACAATTCTAGCAATATTAGCCTTTTCAACCAAAATTTAGGATCCTAAACTTTAAACTTTCTAAGGAACATGGCAAAGCAAAGAATGGAAAGCAAAAACAACCAACTCCCCCCAAGTCCGCAGCTGGATCACAACCAGCTGTGAACATAAATACGATCTTCAGCAGATAAGAAGGTCCCAACACCCCCAAACTTAAGCTCAACTCACCTATTCGGTGCTAGTTCAACTAAGAAAACGATAAGAACGCACCCTTTTATTCATACCAAAATACCTAAAATTTCCTAACACGAAAAAAATGAAGGAGTAGAATCCAGCGCCAAGAAGTTTTTAGATGAGCGTTCTCAGAGCGGATCCATTGGTGACTTCACCAGCTGGTTAAGTGGCACCAAGATTAAATTCCTTCAACTTCAATTCGAATTACTACTCAAGATCTAAGAACACAGTTTGCTCATACACCAAATTTATAGCTTCCACAGAGCCCTAATACCTCATATTTGTAATCTAATCTTAGTGCCACTAGGATCGACCGGGACGTACTCAAAGGGGTCATACCCAACATCCATGTCCTTCCCCGACGTCCCTCGTCACAATCTTCTTCACGCCATCCACACTGAACATACCGGCCGCCAACACCTTCACACATCGCGGCGACTACTTCGCATCAGCTAGATCCGAGACGGTGATCGGGCCCCCAACCGACGGCGTGGATTCGCCGAGCTCCGGCCGTCTTTCGCCGTCATTCCTTAATCTGGGCCATTATGATTCACGCATTCATTTATCCATATCGGGACGGACGCCAGAAACTGAGATCCATTACATCGATATCCGGACACATGATCTAGACATTTCCACTGGGCGCGCCGAGTCGATCGCACCTGGAAGACCGATCCCGCTGGCTCGAGAGACCGGGGAGTAATTTAAGCCTCTTCCAAAGGATCTGATGGTCCCGGCGCATGCTCGAGCTTTTCTCGACCGAGCTCCGAGCCGACTCGAAATTTTATCGAGCCTAAATTAAGACTCAAGTCGGGCCGCTTAGCTCACGAGCCGAGCCTCTGTGCCGAGCTTTTTCGAGTCGAGCCCGAAATATTCGAGTAGCTCGCTCGTTACCAACTCTAATCAAATGAATTGGAAAACTTTAAAATAAATTAAATATTTTTATTCATTACTTAAAAATAATATCATTAATATTTTCTATCAAATATATTCGATAGTTTAAATTAAATTATTAAATAATTTTAATATTGTTTGAGTTAACACATACCCACTCAGGCATATGACACATTTTAC
>JAEQBH010008360.1:0-85018 GCA_016808115.1 Tetrastigma voinierianum
TTTTTACTCTAGAAAATTAAAAATAAACTAAAATCACATAACTTATAGTAAAATGGTTATTTAGAGAATTTATCAATTAAAAGAATACTTTTAGAATTTGAATATCAAATAGAAATCAATCTTCTATCCTTTTACTTTTAGAATTCACTTCTAATTAATTTCAAATTATAATATTTTTAATAAAATAAGAATACTAATGAACAATTTTTTCGATAGCAAAGAGGCATTGCTGGTCATTGAGGTTTGGATACTATCAGCATGGTATTGAGCCCGAACAACCTCTAAGGTTATATTTTCCTAATTATGGATTATCAAGCCAATCATCTCAACCAACACATTCAAGTAATGAACAATTCTTTCAACCACATTCTCATTATGCAAATTATCATTCGATTTGTATGCTCACGAGGACTACTGACATAATGATTTTGAGCCCTCTTGTCATTCAACATGGTATTGATTGATGTATTTGATGACATTTTGTTAAAAAGATGTTATGTTTGATATAAAATAATTTTTTTTGTTAGCATTATCATAAATATCTTTCACTGAATGCTTCATTAACTATAAATAATAGTAATACATAAAAAATTTGTTTTATTAAATTTCTTTAGCTTACTTAATTATATCTATTTTTCGATAATTTATATAACATTTTAGTTAATTTTTAAACATTTTAATCATCATATTTTGTGTGACGGGACAATACTGACCGACAGACAGAACCCAATATGTCTCTGACCTGCTCGAAATGTTGACCGATACCGCAACTTTGAACCATGGAGGGGGGAACTGAATTTCTATGAGAGCAAAACAAATGTAATTCAAGAAGGAGGTAATTTTTAGCAAAAAAAAAAAAAAAAAAAAAAAAAAATGCTAGAAAATTATTATTAAGATCTTACAACGATTTTAGCATTCTTTGTTTGTGAGCTATGTGATGATGGATTAAAGGGGAAAATTACTCTGTAATTAAGCCTCACTATTATATGAAAACGTTTAAGGTCTATCAAAGCTTCTAAAGACATAAGAGTGATCATCTTTTTTTACTTGTAAAACTACTCAAATTCTCAATGAAAATGTTTCATTAAGAAGCTTAAAAGATGGTTAAAGTCCCTTGAAGGAGCTTCATAAGAGTGCGTAATTGTGACGCCCCAAAACCCGGGGATCCATATACTCAAATACCATACTGTGACCCTCCAAAACTGAGGGTCCGCTTGACAAACTCATCAACCATAATATTTTGCGGGTCGCTTTTCTCTGTATTTTCTTACAAATATACAAATTCTTATAATATTTTACAAGAGTTTGATGTACAATCCTTACACTTTACATGACAAACACATATATTAAAAACTAGATTGTTCTAATATATTTTACAAAAATACTTCTCAAAGCCACACCCGGCCTTTTCGCACCTCACCCTGGGCGAGCGCCGCCTTTCTCGTGTAAATTCGAAAGTGGTGATCCCACGATGAGTTAAGCAAAGCCCAGTAGATATATCTCCTACTAAGGCTACTCCCCCACCTAAGAGCAACATGCAATGCCAATACATACAATCATTACGATTCAAGTACCTATACTCCGCTAAAATTCGAATGTCTACGTCATGAATGCAGATAGCCCCTCATGACTCAAACTCGAGTCCCTCATCGACTTACTCACACCCAGATATGCCAAGTGTGAAAACCGAGGGCTGCCTCATTTCGACCCTTTTTCCAAAACAAAAGCTTTTTTGTTTTGTAATTCTAGACACATTGATACCCTAATGCTTACTTATTTCTACCTAATAATCGTGGTGTTGCATTCAGAGGGCCACGATTTCCCCGGGTTCTCACCGCAAGACGCCGCACGCCTATACAACATTACCTTTTATTCAAAACAGTGGACAGACTCTAATAACCTGCTTTATTTCAAAAGCATTGGACAATCTCCGAGCAGACTGGTTATTAAAAACACCGGATACTGAGAACGCTTTATTCAAAAAACATTGACAATTCCCAATAAAACCGTCTTTATTAAAAACAAAGTGGACAATCTCCGATAAACATTATATTAAAAACATTGACAATCTCCGATAAATTGTTTGAAGAAAACACACACCTCATAAACTGCTTTATTCAAAAACAATGGACAGCCTCCGATAAACGTTTTATTCAAAAAAAATTGACAATCTCCAAAAACAAAGGGATATCTTCCAATAAACGCTTATTCAAAAACATTGGACAATCTCCGATAAACTGTTTTATTCAAAAACAGATGAAATGTATCCGTGAGACTCCATTAGATGTAGTCCAAAATACTGAGCCCACCATCGAACACCAAACACAATGTCGATTTAGCGTGGTCGAACACCAAACACAGTGTCGACCCCAACCATGCACTCACACTCGACTCGACGTGATGTCCCGTGCATAAATGCAATGCATATGTCATTGCATACCATTTCATGCCTACATGTACACTACGTGTCACATGCAACATATATATTACACTACATGTCAAGTGTCATGGATAAATTATCTTAATACATATAATTATTCCATTTTATCTTACAAATATATCACATAATTTCATACATTCAACATGTTATTCAATTTACAAATAATCGGCGACACATTAGCCATTCCCGACCATAAATCCGACCAGACTTGGCCTTGGAAAAAATCTAGACTTAGTCCAAAAATTCCAACTTTTGTAATTTTCACACAAATTCAGCACACAATTTCCTGCTCATGCCATACACAACCCCAAGCATTTCTCAGACATAACCCTAGCTTCCGAAACAGGTTCCGAAACCTCTCGTGAGTTTCTGCCTTGACCGTCACAACAACAATCACACACACCACAACTCGGGCTGAACTCGGATCGAAACCCATAGGCCATTACGCTGCCCTAGGCGAGAATAAACCGAGGTAGGAAAACACCTACCTCTCGCAGTGTAGTTCCATTCCGAAAGCCTCTGTCTGTGTTTGATCATGGCACTACACCGGTCCGGGTTCCCTTCTCTTCTCTTCTTCTTCCCTTTCTTTCCTTTTCTTTCTTCCTTTTTTTTCCTTTCTTTCTCTCTTTCTTTTCTCTTCCTTTCTTTTCTCTTCCTCTTTCCTCTTTCTTTTTTATGTCTCTTCCTCCCTCTCCCATTCCTCGCTTTCTCCACGCACACCTCTCCCTCCTTCTTTTTTTTTTTTTGGCTTTCACTTGTCTTCCCTTGGTTTTCTTTTCTTTGTTTTAATTTTCTTATAGCAAACTTGATAATAATGGGGTGACTCGCTTCACATGTCCTCTCTTCCAAATAACTTACTCAGTATGTAGCCTATGAGTGTGACTCCGTACTATTGGCACATCCTCCCCGTGCCATTCGCACCTCCACTCATATGTCTCCCAATTTTCTCGAAAAACGCAAATTCTGCCGCCTCATAATTTTTCGAAATTCGATCAAAGTTAGATTTCATGAGACGACCTTAACCGTGGTGATCCGCTATCATCTCGAGATCTAGAAAAAATGCCACTTTTTTTTTTCCTGGACTATTCCGGTAAATTACCCTTTTTCCTTTTTACGTAAAAATTTGAATTTTTTTTCAAATTTCAACGGGTTTTACATTCTCTCCCCCTTAAAAGAATTTCGTCCCGAAATTCCCAAGGGTAATCATATACCAATAATGTCCTGTGTGGAGGTAATAACTCTCATTCGATCACAATTTATGACGACCTGGAAGCAGTCATTAATCAATCCAACCCGAGATGACATCAACCTCGACCTATTCATGATCCTTGGTCCACCGTAGCAGAGGCCCTAGAGATCTCTCCTCACAATTCCGATGTATCCAGTCAACCCTCACCTTAGTTCCTAGGGGAGAATTCCTAACAACGGCCGAAAGATCTCAACCTCCAAGCTCAACTCAAGCTCAAATTCTATCACACAAGATGCAACCATAATGAATTATGATGCATCCACAAGTGTCAATACTCTATATGTTCTATCATGCATATATTCACAAACATGATACATCTCCCCGTGGAACATATCATAACACACAAACAATCAATGCACACAATGTGGTTCTAAACTCTCATGCCCACTAATCCAGGTATTCATTACCAAACCCGTGATATTACGCCATGATGTTGATATCACCATCGAAAGAATCTGTGTAATCACAAACCTAAGCTCAACAAAGCGTATGTTTATACTAAAACACCGAGCTACAGGTAATCGCATACCCAAGCTCTATACCGTAATTGCGTGTCCTAGACCCATGCCCAACAAGCCTTAGGTAACGCATGCTCAGGCTCTGATATCAAGCCTGATTTTCAAAAACTCGGGGTCCGTATACTCAGATACCATGCTGTGACCCTCCAAAATCTGAGGGTCCGATTGACAACTCGTCAACCTGCATTATTCAGAGTCGCTTCGTATATTTTTCTACAACATACAAATTCTGATTTACAAGAGTTTGATGTACAACTCTTTTACACTTTTTTATGCCAACCTATATTAAAACTAGATTGTTCTAATAATATATTTTACAAAAAATACTTCTCAAGGTTACAACCTCGCCTTCTTCAGACTCATGCCTCAAGACGCCGTTTTCTCGTAGCTGAAAAGGTGGTCCCACGACGGGGTGAGCAAAGCCTAGTAGATATATCTCCTACCAATTAATTTGGAGAGGTCTTGCATTACCTTGTCTATGGAGGCAAGCTATTTCCAGTCCTAAGAGATGGCTATGAAGTACTGAGAAGGAAAAACAGTCAGATCTTAAGGAGAATGAAGTCCTACAAGTAGCTTCTAAGACCCACTGAGTAGAGATAGAAATGTGGTAAGCTGGAGAGTGAATGGGCAGGAGAGAAATCCCAATCGCTACACTACTCTGCTCTTGGACAATTCCACTGTTCATGTCCCCATACTTTATATTTTATTTGGAAACTTGCAAAGTGATGGTCACAACACTAATTTCATTTCCAGTGTTATTTTTGTCTAGTAAACTCTCTAATTCATGTATTTTTAGAATTTCTTTATCTTTTCTTCAATTTATTTTAGAAAGATAATATTCCATGAAAATTAAAGGTTCAAATAGTGATGATCTCTGAAAATGAATAGGGGCACTTAGATTTTCAAAATCAACCCTCATGGGAATGATATACGGACTTAAAAAATCCACTTCATTAGTTGTATGACCAAGTGGCATCTTTGGTAAAGGATTTAAACCAAAACTAATTTTAATTGAAAATTGTTACTTACACAGTAGAAAACAGATTATATATATTGAGTCTCAACAAGTTTTTGGCATAACTGCTAGGGATTGAATAATCTCTAGTGGCAGTGCCAAGAATCAATCGTTTTTTGTTTATGTAAAAATCAGTCAACATTAGACCTTGTGGGAAGACCAAATTCAAAACCATAAAGGTATTTTGGCCCAAAAGTATTACAATATCACACAAATGCGAAGAGGCATAGGTCGATAAGTTTCTAACAAAATATTTTGCAAGCACTTTTAATAATAATGATAATATATCATCTTGGTACCCCAACATGTACTCCTTTGAACCCACCTCATCTCTTAGATCAAATTAATTTCAATCTTTCATTCTGGCACTAATTTCTCCTGCTTTTAGTCTATAGTTCCAGCCAGTTAGTAAAGCCTTACAAGGTAAGTTGTTACACCCGGCAAATTTTAGGGCTTTAATTTAGGCCGCAGAGATGATTTCTAGCGCAGCCCACTTTCAAATCTATAGTTCAATATTTCGATCGACTCCCTACCCTAAATATAAGTTTGATTTCTATTTTTTCATTTTTTCATTTATTAAGTATAAATAAATATAAGCAAACATATATATGATGAAATTAATTTTTGTAAAATACGAACTAACAAAGATACAATTATTCAGTCTCACATTGCATGGGGAGTGAAAGGTGAAGGTCCATAGATGAAAGATTTAAACTCGATATTATAGTGACTTTTCTTTTGAGTACATATGCCCAACAGAAACGCAAAATTCGGACATGCTAGTAGGAAGTCATGTGTGTACTATGGAAATAACCAAGTTTCACCTGTAGGCTAGGCGAGATATTAAGTCAAGGAAGTGATAGAGAGGGCAAGCAGCCATTAAAGAGGATTATAGAAAAATTAAAATCTCATTCCTTGAACCCATCAGAGATGAATCCTATCCAATAAATACATATATACACAAGAGTTAATTTAGGAAAAGAAATAGTAAAAACAAGGTAACCAAGAGAGCTGATTACAAACTATAAACCAAATCCAGGCCACTAAAATGGAAAAGCAAAAATCAATCAAAATTCTTAGCTATTAGGAAATTAGTACGTTTAAGGAGCAGATTGCCTACTAGCTAATGAATATTGCCTTGAATCAAAATTTCCTTCTTGATGAGAATCATATTTTGTATTATGAAGGATCTTTTGATTTTCTGCTTCTTCATAATTGAAAATTGCCTTCAATCAAAATTCCTTGTTGATAGAAACATATGTGGTAATATAGAGGATATTTGATTTTCTGCTTCTTCATAATTGAGCAAATTGCCTTGTATCAATATTCCCTTATTGGTGAGAATCATATTTAATAGGAAGGTTATTTTGATTCTCTGCGTCTTCACCCTTTTTCAAGTTGGAGGGAAGAGAGCATGAACTCCAACTTGGTCACATAAGTAGGCAGCATTGGCTAACGGTTTAGTAGGAGTGTGTGGCTGTTTGTTGAGAATAGTGCACAAATCTTGTAACCAAGCTTCAGAGGCACTTTCTCTGCCTCAGAAGTGATAATCAATGGCAATATGTTTAGATCCGGGATGGAAAATGGGATTTATCGTCATGTATAATGCACTTAAATTGTCAAAGAATAATTGTGGTGGTTGATGCAATTGTTACCATGGCTTGATGAGAAGACTTTACACAGCAAGCATATCGTTACTTGTTGAAACGTCATTATTTGGCAGAAGTGCATAAGGTGGTCAAAGGGGTCTTGAAGACCATCGTACATTTGGAACTTAGGCAACGCGAAGTGAGGTGAAACCTTTGTGGTTCAAGATAGGCGAGGATCAATGGGGATGGTAACTGTTGTCCAACGCTCGTGTCACGAGGTGTTATTGATTTTCCTGCGCTACAAAAGACTTACTAAAGTCCCGACAATGAGCCAAAAACTTGTTGACCAATTTTCGTATGGGCCGAATCCATTTATTTTGTTTTATCATGAAATACCCGACAACGGTGCTACGATAATTTTGTCATTGTTTTGGAATGAATTCTATTCTTGGTTTTCTATTTTTAAAAAAGCAGATAAAAATGCATATTGGTTTTTAAATTAAATCGCAAGTGGGTCATACAAGTAATAAAGTGGACAATTAAGTCACAGAGTTATCGTTCCCAGGATCGATAAGAGATTCTAAATATCAACCACCCACTACTCAAAGGTCTCGCCTCTATTTGAACTTCAAATTTCTAAAAATGAAAGTAACTAAAAAGCTGACCAATAAAATCTAGTTAACATAAGAAAAATAGTAAAAATAGACTAAAATAATAGATTTCTTTGAGATGTGATCAAACATTGGGGAATGGGATCAGTATTCGATCATCAATTTGTAATGAGTTCTTTTAACGGATATTTTGTTATGGGTTTGAATCTCGAGCTTGTTCAAGAGCAAAGTATAGTATTAGTTTAGTTCCTCCATATAGTACATTTCATAATTAGAGAACCATATTCCTTTCGGGGACAAATGGGTCTAATTAGTTACTGTAGATCGACCACCTCTTTAAGATCACAATTGTTTTTCTTTTCGATACTTCACAACCATTTCTTAGAATTGAAGTTTGCCCATAGACGGGACAACCACCGAAGCCTCCTTCAAAGTAATCGATACCACAATCTACAGTTGAGCAGAATTCTCCTCTCCTTGATCAGAATCTTAGCTAACACGGGATCGAGATTGTTTTGCTGAATTGAGACGACACCTCTAAACATTAAGGCGTACATCATCAACTAATCCTCACACATGGAAGTAAATTAGCGATCTACCACGGTAATCATTTAGAGTTCATTAGCTCCACTTAACATTTATCTAACATACCCCAATGCGCCTCCATACTCTAGAAATCTCTATCTTGAAATCGGAGCAAAGATCGACCCTTTTAAGTACAAGCTACTAATATAAAAAATAGTTCACTCCATGAACAATGCAAGTTAAATCAATCAATTCACAAAACCCAAAGTAATCATTTTAAATGCTACAAATCCTGCTTCGAACACCTAGCCCCTTTCGGCAGAGCTTAGCCTTCCATCAACTGGTTCTAAAGCATTAACTAGTTGGCTTAACAAATTAGATGAAATTTGTCATGATTTGAAGAAAAAGGGATTCTAGAAATAAATTCCAGAAAATAGTTCCACAAATAATCACAGAAAAGCGAAGATCGGACATAAATGGAACTAAGTATTCATTGATCTTAGCTTAAAGGAGTACAACTCGAGATCCTAGAAAAACCTTGAAAGATCGAGACATTAATGGAACTAAGTATTCATTGATCTTAGCTTAAGTACAACTCGGTCGATTATTCGATTATAGGAAAAGGAAAATAAAATAAATTCTGAGAAGATAAGAAAAAACGACATACGATAATCTCTCGAAAAATTCTCTGCTACTCTTGCTACTATTCCTAAAATTGGGTACTTCCTCATTTCTTAACTTTTTGTCTCAGGCTTTGTTATTTATAGCCCTAATAAATGATGTTGGGCCTAAAATCCAAGGTTGATAGCGTGGGTTAACGTGCGAGGCTCAATTGACGACTTTGTCGCGACGCCAGGTTGGTGCATGTCGCGACATAGTAGCCTCTGTTTTTGGCTTCTGTCTTTGTCATGGCTTGATGGCTTTGTCGTAACATTTTATTTTCTTAAGTTATGTCGCGACATAGTTTAATTATGTCAGCGACATGGCTTCTTGAGCTTAACTTGTGATTATCGGACATGAAATAACTTTGTCGTTACATAAGTTCCGTACCTTACTTACGGTGTCAATGTTTGAATGGTTTTATTCTGACATAAGGACTCTGTCGCGACATACATTTCAACTCTGTGCTAGCTTCTATCGCGACTAAGTTTTCTATGTAAAGGACAAACTTTTCTTCTTCCTTCTCTTTGTTATGTGTGACACGGATGTTCTATGTCATGACCACGAGTGTTGCATGCCATTGACATAATTCACTTCCTTCGACTTAGTTTTATGTCCGCGACGCGGTTTGAGGCGTCACGACATAATTTTACGCTTTGCACGGTTTTATGTCGTGACGCAAAACCTTTATGTAACAATCTTACGGTTTATGTCGCAACAATTCTTTCTATGTCACGACATAGTTCCAGTGTTTCTTCAGGTGCTCTTCTCAAGGTATGTCACGACATAAAATTTGAATGTCGCGACATAAAATTTGCTAGTTGCTTAAAACTATGTCGCAACATAATTCCCTATGTCCCAACATTTTATACCTGTATTCTTCACAACTTATGTCACGACATAGTTGTAAAATGTCGCGACATACTTCATGTTCTACCTTAGCTCATTTTTGTTGCTTTTTTCTTGCTTTTCCAGCTTCTTTCTCCTAGAAATTCCTGCAAAGAAACACACATTTGGGTGAATATTTCATAATTTGACATTTAAATTGGACATTAAACAACTAAATATTCATGAAAAAATGGGCTTAAAATTATATGAGTTTAGACTCATGTAGGGTCCAAACTCCGATGGGAGAAGGAGATCGGACGGATCGGGGATTCTTGGCCGGGAAGGCGATCGGGTTGCAAGGGAAGAGAGAAGTTGTTCGTGGACTTGGAGTGCTCGGGTTGCGAGGAGTGCGAGTTGGGATGTCGGGGCGAAGAGTAGGGATTCCGCATTCTCTGGTGCATTCTCCTCACCTGAGGCTACGTTAGCGACCCGAGCAAGTGACTAGCGTTGGTGGGATTCTTCTTGATCCCTCGACAAGCAGTTCAATGACATCGTAGTTCTTTCTGAGTGTAGACTTCGAATTTGGAAGGGGAATTTCTCCCATTAGACTTGTTGGAAGTGAGCTTTACGACATTCTTTTCAACAACTTAGAGATGCATTAGGATTTTTTTTCATTTTCCCCACGGTGTGATGTAATGGAAAGGTTTCGTGTCCCTACTAAAAGAGTTTGTTTAGTATTGAAAATGCGAATCGGTCTTGTCAGATTTTTATCCACAAGTACATTATACCAGAGTAGGAGGTTACATGGTGGACGTTTATGAGATGGGCATTTATGGAATTGGCCCTCAGCGTTCTTACATTACTTATTAATTTCTACATTAGCGTATATGTTAAGCGTAGTGAGTAGCCGCCTAGCCCGGGGGTGGACTTCACGCATGCCTTGTTTGCTTTATCTCGGTATCGGCGGTCTGTTGCTCGTGTATCAGATCCACATCTGTGATGCAGGGTGGTTGAACGGGGTCACGTCACGACCTTCACACTCTTGAGCTCAGGTCATTTGTAGTTGTCACGTGGCGGGATTTGGATCTCCCATATGAGTGTTCTGGTTACTCACACGAATGCCACGTGCACTATAGCTAATCCCATTCTAGGTAGTATCTCAAATTCATCATTGACGAATACTTCTTTATGTAGGAGGATTATATGACATACATTTTTATGTGGGATACAATTAGAATGAGAAGTGAAATGTTTCAGAAACAATATTGGCATTATTTATATATTCTTATATAGATCTGTTGCCGTCACCTTTGATTTAAACATGTAATTACTTACATATATAGCTCCAATCCATTGATTGGAAGAGAAGTGAACATGGAACCTAGTACTGTTCCTTTAACCAAAGTCTGTTCCATCAGCCATGTATTGGAATTATGGGCTTTTAAACAAATATTGAGATGGCACAGGAAGAGAAATGTAAAGCTGAAGATAAATGAGAAATGTCAGATTTGAACAGATCATTTCACAATTTATTCTTCTCAGAGAACAAAACTTCTTGAATCAAGTAGAAGAAAAACAATTTTGATGCGCTAAAAATATCCTTAGTATTATGAAAGAATTTGTCACCTCCACCTTTATTTCCTACTCAACTGCCAGGTACAGCAGTCTCCTGGGATTTTCTTTGACAGAAAATGTGTCTTAATCCATTCTGAGAGACCCTTCAATAAAATAAAAAAAGTTTGATTCAGATCAATAAGGTCCAAAAACAGGCTTTTCAAAAGTGATGAAGTGCAAGTAATTTGCTCAAGATTTTATTTATCTGTTAATTTTATTTATTTTTCGGGGGTATTCATAACAAGCATTAATGCATTTCTCCCACTAGTGAATACTCATTTGCATACATTTGCCACTCTTCTTCAATATCTACCAAGAACCTGGGAAAAAAAGGCACTAAAAACGTAGCTGTTAAATTAATTAGAATATGCCCCACGCTTCTGTGTTTTTCTGTAAGAATATTTTATTACATTATAGTACGTTATCATGTAATTAATTAAAGCCCCAAGGGTGACAATCTAATAAGGAATTTGGTAGGGGTAGATTGTATAACCAGAAAAAAAAGGACCAAGATGTAACTGAAAAATCTATATGCCTCATGCTATTACCAACCAAAAGGTTATAGTAACCGAATTCCCTGTAGTAGCTCAATTGGCGATCAATCTTTAGGTTTACTCCCTAATAGTCATCTGTTCAAGTCTCTTTAGGACTATTGGAGGATTTACTCCATTGTCAGATTCCATGGAATTCATCGAGGTGTGTGGAGCATTAAGTGGACACCCATAGTTGTACAAAAAAAGGAAAGAAAAGGAAAAAATAAGGTTATACCTAGTAGGCAAAAATAGCTGAGCAGATGACCATTCAGTCGGACTAGGAAGATGAAATGTTCATATAGACTTTAAATTTGTTGGATCTCAAAAAAGTAAGAAAGAAATGGCTTCCAAATTCTCAAAAAGATGAGATTAAATTTTGTACCTTGTAGCATGTATTTTCCTTCATTGATGTAACTAAAATATCAAATGGCTCCAGGAGTTCCCCCAATTCCCAAACACTTCAGTAGGAAGCCAATATTATAACTAGAGAGAATTAAGGTCCCAATGATGTGGTCAAGGGAACTCTAGGGGACCTCGATGTCTTCTTTATTCAACTTCTTGTGCCTCTGCTTGGTTAGCAAATGCCTGATATGAGCCGCTATTTATAGTGACTTCCTCTATTAAATTTCCACTCGGGCACCTGTTTTTTCTAGGGGGTTGGGGAGGATAAAGCTATGAGAGTGAACCTACCCCCACTTACGGGTTAGATGGAAATGTGATGATTGAGGCGAGTGGTGCTCATTATTCCCTTCTGGCCTTTTCATTCCCTTTTCAGGATACCATTTCATCTTTGGCTACCTTACACCAGAATGTGGTATGCACCACGCATTAAGAAGGTCACTCTTATAACTTGACCTTCCATTAATAACCTCTTAGATAACCATGAGAAAACAACAACAGGTCTCAATATCAGGTATCTTTTGTTTGCCCACTAGGCCTGATATTGTTCCCTTCTCTTCATCTTTAAAAAGCTAATTCAGGCCAGGTTCCAAATTCTACAGCTTCAATTACCTGGATTTCTCTAGTCTAATCAGGTCATTATATCCTTCAGTCTAAACTGTACACAAGAGACCTTGCACCGTATATGGGACTAGGGCAGAGGATTAGAGATAGGTAAGGGTGTTAGAAACATAAATTCATAATGAACCCAAATCTTTAAGTTTGAGTTTTAGGAAAGTTGATTGTTTAATATGGTATCAAAGCTTTAGTTTGGCGAAATGATGTGAATTCAAGTTATCTCTTGCCAATTTGAATATTTGTTTCCCATTTGTTTATTTAGAGTCCAAGACTCGTTTGGTTTGTTCGGAAGCTCTCCATGGCGGTATAGACAAAGCTTGACTTTTAGGAGAATTAGTTGTTTAACAATAGATTTCATGAAATTTACGAGCAGTTTAATCATATATGAAAATAGATTTCATGAAAAAATATACATAAATAATAGTTCATCCACAGCTGATTTTGGTACTCCTTCAATCATTGTGTTGAACCCAATTCTCATCTCCTGCATCAAATACCAATCCTACATTATTAGGCCAAAGTATCCATTTTATGAAGTCTTTGTATAAACATCTACTGGGGTCATATGCACTGTAGCATATTGGGTTGTAGTCCAAATTGATTTGATACATTTTAGATTCTTGGTTTGAACCGATAACTTAATACAATGTCATAGTTTTTGTTGTTGGAAAGCTATCCATTGGTGTGCGCCCAATGTCACAGCTTATGAGTGTTTATAAACGCGGACAACGCCAATAGGTATGAGGTCTTTGGGGAGAATCGTAAAAACAAAACCACGAGGGTTTAGGCCCAAAATGGACAATATCATACTAATGTAGAGATGAAATGGTCCATAAGGTTTTCCAACAAGTGGTATTAGAGCTAGTTGGTTCAGGCTTTAACCGTTTGGGTGGGATTTGAACAAAATGATATGGTGAGCTTCTGACAAATAGCGTTTCATGTAAGGTGTGTGCCTAAACGCAATAAAGACAAGAAAAACCCTAGTTTGAGGGGAGACATTGTGGTCCTTTGTTCGAGAGGAGGATTGTTAGTGTGACTCAAAGTCCAGGGTCATGAGTTTATAAGTATGGACAACATCTAATTAGCATGAAACCTTTTAGGAGAGAAGTCCAAAAATAAAACTATGAGGCTTAGGGCGCAAAATGGGCAATATCATAACAATGTGGAGGTAAAGATCCATAAGGTTTCCAACAGCTATCCAACGTGAACCAGCTCCCTGCTCCTGTTTCTTCCCCGTTCTCAGCCTATATTCCAGCCCGCTAATTAGCTTGCACATGGTAATTTGCTATACCGCAATAAGCTTTGGGTTGTCCAAAGGAAAAGTAGACATTCCCAGAAAATTAAATATACAACTACATGCTAATTCATATCAATCTTGAGATAATATGAGTCATATACATGTTTAAGAGGACAAATTTTGGGGCCCTTTGCCCAGTCGCTTCATTCGGTGGCTCAGGGCTAGGAATTAAGGGTTGAGAGCATTCAACTTAATTTAGGTTGTGTTGCATTTGTTATCAACTTAATTATGTGAGATGAATCCTAAGCCTTCTGCTTTAGAAAGATGGTTTAGATCCTATAAATTTATTTTAAAGATGTAATCAAAAAATTTATTCTCTCTAACTGTTTAGGCATTTTTACACCTTTTCCTTTCCATCGGATGTGTAAATTAACAAGTTATCCATCCTTTAGGTTTGGTGCTCGATCATATTTTAAAATTCACTTTGAGCCGCGGTCATTTCACACTCAAGTTGAGTGACATTAAAGTCTTTTCTTGCACAGAGTTTTGAAAGAAATGTACATAAAAATTTTCACCTGGGCAGTAGTATTAAGTCGTTTTTTTTTTTTTTTTTTTTTTTTCTCATACATTTGTTCTGTTATAAATTAAATCACTTCAACTCTTGTATGCCAAAGGTTAGCCGAACATTGTGTCACAAATTAAGAGTATATTACGTATAGTTAATTCCGTGTATTTTTGTCAACAGGGTATTTCTGACCAACATTAAAGTGATTTTGATGATTTTATTGTTATTAAAAAAATAAAATATATATATATATATATATATATATATATATATATATATATATATATAAGAAAAAGTGAAAGAAAAAGCACTCAATATTTTTCTTGAATTTGAAATTCTCTTCTTGGGGATTATTTCTGAATAATAAATATGTTCTAGATCTTACTGATATGAAAAATGGGTGTGAAATCCACTGTAACATTTAGAGAAAAATTGCTAACATAATTTTGATGGTGAATGATCAGTAATAGTAGCAACTCTAGAGATTAGTGATAAATAATTTGCTATATCTGTTATTGAGTACGTGTTACTGGATGAAAAATTAGATTAATGACCCCACCATATGTATGGTCCATGTTCTCAATGAATCATACTAACATCTCTCACAAGTTCTGCATGCGACAGCCCCAGCTAATGAAATGTCGGTGATCATAATTTTGATTCAGGATCCTAAAATGAATTTGTGACAGATTATGGGAAGTTTGATGATCTTAGGGGTTGGTTTCGAGTCCCAATTTATAGTTCAAATCAGGAATCATTTTCTGCATAAGTAGGTTCTCAGAACTACTGTGAACCTAATTTATTATATCTGTTGTCTTACAATACATTGACTTTGTACACCTTATATTGCTTCCAACTCTGTCTGGAACATACTAACATTTGTCATAACTGCCATAATTCTTTTTCTTTTTTTTTTCCAGTTGATGCTCCAAGATTGTTCACTGGTTTACAACTGCCTGGTTTTGAACTGCTTTGTCTACAACTCAAAGCTTGCCAAAGTTTGGAGCATAGATAGAACTCTTTTTGCTCGTGTCTACCATGGAAAGAAGATCCAGATGGGTTTTGATTACAGATAAGTGTAACAAATGAAATCAAGAGAACAAATTTAAACAATATTGCTGGATTAGCATTCACAAATACTTTTCTTGATTAAAAATGGAATAAAAAAATAAAATAAAATTTGTCACCATGGAACCAAATCAAAGAAACCTGTTGTACGCTATTGTTTCTTCTTCACAAATATAAGCCTTAGTGTGAAGTGTAATGAGTTGTTCATTCATACAAATAGCACATGTTGATGACCGACTAACAAGTGCATGTTAGCTTATCCTTTGCTTGAATATGATCCTTATCTTTAAATAAGTAAGCACCCAATGTAAGAAAACCTCATTAATGTTGAGCTGTATTAATAAATAACACAGCCGACAGAATAATTCAAATAAATTAAAAACAATGAGTTAAATTGCAACATATAAAACTTCTAACTAGTAACGAAGAAGAGCAGACTCACCATCAACCTTTATCAAGCTTGTAGATGATACTGATAGGGTATTAAGTGGAGATCAGGTTCCCCAAACACTTCAGCGTAGGAAGCCATTAAGAAAGGTCCCCGATGAAGTGGTCAAGGGAACTCTAGGGGACATTAATGGATTTTAATTCTATATGCATGCATCCAACTTGCTTAACTTGCTTCTTAGTAGTCATTGCCTAATGGGCCTTATAACATAGTGAGTAATTCAGGAGGATAAAGTGAACCTAGTCACACATATGTGGTCTAGATGAGACATTGCAGAACCAGAGTGATGGGTAGTGTAAAGTGGCCATTAATATTCCTTTGTCCGCGCATATACTTCGTTTTCACCCTTTTTCTCTCATCTTTATACGGCTTCCTATATATTACACCAGAATCTGGTAGATATGGACTGTGAGTACGAGGGCTTCCCACGTCAACATACAGATGGGACTAAACAATTACTCAGTCTCAGTAGTCAGTCCATGGATTCATGCTGGCATGTTTCATAGTGTATATCTATGTAATAGATTGCTTTGATATCCATGCATGACAGAAGTTTTTTTATTTTAATTTTTTTATATATATTCACTTTGCGTATTACAACATAATATTTTGTTCCTCATAATATGTTTCACTGGGACTCGAACCTAGATCCCTCCCCTTCCCTCCTATACCAACCATCACAGGCAGCCCAGTTAAGCCCTGTCTTGGCCATGACAGAGCTTAAAGCAGTCACGGCTACTCTTTCTGATCTTTCCCGTCATCTTCCCTTCTGAGCCAAGCAGTTTCAATTTCATTCTGCTCATTTGCTCGGATTTATCTGCTGGCATATCAGCCAATTTGCTTGGCAAACCTATACAAGTGACAACTATATTGCCAATGAATATTAATTACCTTAACAAGAGAAATAAGCTTTTTGAGGCAACTAATTGTTTAGCATGATCTGTCATACTCCAATTTCTAGTGATGTTGGATGCCACCTCCCTCATGTGAAAGGATGTTTAATATGACCAAACCGTTAACTAAGATATTTTACGTTAACAAGGACGGACGGCATAGGAAATTTGAGAAAAATTATTTACATTATGATTTGAAGCCATATGTTTTAATTTAAAGTAAAATATAATTGTTATTAAATCATTTGTATTTATGCTTTGATTTGCCCTCCTAGAATTTACCAAGGCTATGTTTGGTTATTAAAAACATGAATCTTGGCTTAATTGCATTTTAACATTTATAAATATTTATAATATAATTCTCATTTTTTTAAAAATAAAATAAAAATTAGTTTTAAGATTTGCTAAAAATATTTTCGATCAATTACAATTTTCCTAACCTCAGCTACAAATGCGTGGACAACTCACAGGGGAGGGATGTTGTGACCACGGAGACTTTCATATTCACGTTTGCAAGAAAATTGGTCGTTAAAAAATGATATTAAGCCTCGTTTCAAGAGGTTATACCTTGATGAGAATTATGAAATTAATGAAAAGCAAGTTATCCAATATAAATTATGCTTACATATATTTATAAGACGATTAAGTTTTCACAGTGCAGATATTCGTCTTTGCATAACTTGTTCCATAGAGCAGTATAATGAAAACCAGTTCTCAAGTCTCCAATTAGACTGTATTGCAACGGGCCGGGTTTCAGGTTTTTCGTTGTGTGAAACAGTCCCTTAATATGGTTATAACCTCCTAACCAACTGAGATTCTAGAATAGTCTATTCAATCACTCTAAATATCTCTCTGTTCTAAAACGTAAAGATGAATCACAGTTTGGTAATACAATTCTGGTTCAGTTTTCTGTTTCTCTCTTCATGTCGTCTTCTCTGTCTTGTGTCAAGCTTTGGATTAGAAAACCTAGCTTTTCTTTCTTCCATCTTATACCTTGGAATTCGTGATTTTTCTCTGCTTTCTTTTGATCCTGGTGTCTTCTCTGTTTCCTCTTGGATTGAAACCCTAGTTTCTTATCTCTGCTTCTGAAAAGGAGAATTCACATCAATTCAATCTTCTGAACTCGCCACAGAATTCGTTTGTTGGCACCAACTCCGTTAAACACTCAATCATCCTCTACCTATCAAACTTGATGAAATAACTATATCCTATTGAAAACTCAAATGGAGAATGTTGTGTTTGCAAATGGCTTTGAATTTCATTGATGGGTCAAATAACAGTGTCCACCGAAGGAACTGCATTCTGGGTAGAAGTCAAATCTAGTTTGTTAGAACTGGCGCCTTGATGAGCAGTCTCAGTAGTTATATTCACCTAACTCCTGGTATAATGAGTCAAATTGTGGGTTATCAAACGTCTCATGAAGCCTGGATTGTTCTTCAACAAATCTTCTCAAGCTCTTCCAAGGCTCGGATTATGCAACTTAGATTGGAATTTCAAACTATAAAAGGGAGAGAGTCTATGATGGAATACATGCAGAAGATGAAAACTGTTTCAGACAATCTTGCTACAGTAGGAGGAACCAATAAAAAGAAATAGACCTGTTTTCAACTTCTTGGAGGTCTCAGTTAGAGTACAATGCCATTGTTGCTTCACTTACTACTAGGGATGAAGAGCTTTCTTTGCATTCTGTTCACAATATACTTCTCATCATGAACAAGGAGTTGAAGCTTCTAGAACACTTCTTCATCCGACCTCAATTCTATTGCTGCTCATATGGAAATTCGAACATAGCCTCATAATTCTTTTGGTTTTTCTCATGCCAAATGTGGTCAAAGGCTTCATTTCCACTCGTCACAATATCAGCACCGCTTGTCCAAAAATCAACCCCGGTGTGCAACCTATTCTCAACCAAGATCACCACATTGTAGCCATTCGCGCCATCGCCTCGTTCGCATTCCGCTTCCTACACATCCTCAGTGTCAATTGTAGTAAAAGCGATCCGTTTTACTGTTGCTAGGTGTTATCATCGATTTGATATATCATTTCACGGCCCTGTGAAAAACAATTTTCGCCATCATCTTCTGGCAAAATACTTTTCCTCCCGATCTTCAGTTCCCGTGCAAGCTATGGTCACAACTGGTGATGTTTCTCCCCTGCAAGATAAACTGGTTCTTCGACACAGGAGCAACCCATCATCTCACCAACAATTCTCAGTCTCTTGAAGATGTCAAGCCATATCTTGGTTCACGATCAAGTGACCATTGGAAATCTGGCCCAGCTTACCTGTCGTCATTTTCTTAATAATGGCATTGGCACCCTTCCACTAGATAGTTTTGAGTTGCGACCAGGTTCTCCATTTCCCAAACCTGTCTACTAATCTCATTAGTGTTTCTAAATTCTGTTATGATAATCTTGTCTTTTTTTAATTTCATTCTTCTTGTTTTCTTGTAAAGGATCAAATCTTAAGCAGATCTTCTCAGGAGCACTATTAAGGATGGTCTTTACACGTTTTACCTCAGTCTACACACCTTCTTATGCGTTTATTACAGCTAGCTCCAACAATTCTTCCAAACACCACAAGCCTTTGGCATGCTTGGCTTGGGCATCTTACCCTATTTTATAAAGTCCTATCTTTATGTACTCCACCTGTACCTTTTTCAATGACTAATAAAATCTATGTCCTCTTGCAAAATCACATCATTGCCATTTTCTCTTTCTACTTTGTGTTAAACCATTGAATTACTTCAATTTGATATTTGAGGCCCAACACCACCTCTTCTGCTAGGTGCTAGGTACTACTTAATGTGATGACTTATAAAGGTTTACTTAGCTTTATTTTTTACCCACAAGACCAATCTCTTCCTGTTTTTATCTTTCATAAGATGATTTGAAAATAGCTAAATGTTTCATTCCAATGTTTACAATCTAATAATTGGGGGGTGGGTTTCTTGCTTTTCGTTCTTATCTGTAAGCTTGTATGGAATTACTCATAGATTTTTCTTGTCCTCACACACCCCAACAAATGGTGAGAGCTAAAGGAGGATTCGTCGTATGGTTGAGGCGAAGTTGTCTTTGGCCTAAAGCATCCATCCGGATATTGGATGCAAGCCTTCCAAACTGCATGTTATCTAATCAATATGTTACCAACCAAAGTTCTACAAAATCATATTCCTCTGCAATTACTTTTCAATAAAACACCTAATTATTGTCATTTACGTGTCTTTGGGTACTTATGCTTTCCATCCCTACGTCCCTATATGACAAACAAACTCTCATACCGCTCTCTTCCTTGTGTTTTTCAGGGTTATGCCCCTACTCACAAAGGCTATATATCATGTTCTCTCATTCTAGTCAAATCTATATTTCGTCATGTTTTGTTCCATAGACATTCTTTTCTTTTGTTTAGTTTCTCACCCTTCTCCATCACCCCTTACTCACCAACTCTATTCCCTACCCAGCCCTTATCTCTTCTCCCTTATGTTCATTTCCTACTACTACTATCCTATTTCTTCACCAATTCTTACCTCTGCTCCATAACCCTTACAACCTATAAAACCCGGGAAAATTCAAATTTTCTGAAAAAGGGTAAAATGGTAATTTCGGTAAAAAACCGAAATTTTTCTAGATCTCGGATGACGAAACGGACTTCACTTGGTTAGATAAATCTAATTAAATCTAGCTTCTGATCGAATTAAGGGATAGTCGAGATTTCACGTTCGAACACTTAGGGTGTCAAGTCTTTGTGAAAGCATTTCGTGAGCGACATGTGATGTGACAAAGTCACCTACTATGTACTCATGTGACCACATGTTATGATTAGTGAGAGGATGAGATGAATGGCCTAGATTGTGCCAAGTGTCAAAAATCAAGACAAAGAGACACAATGGGAATTTTGAAATGTTTAATGAGAATAAAACAAAGAAGAATAGTGATCTTCTTCTCCAAAAGGTGGAAACTGGCAGTGGGTGGGTGGTTTGAGTTTGAGAGAGAGAGAGCTCCTTCTCTAGATTTCAGCCCTTGGACCCAGTCGGTTCTCGCGAGCAGAGAAACAAGTCGATCTACGGCAGGGCTACGCATGGGCAGTGATTGGCTGAATTAGACAACTCGAGAGGTAGAGATGTTTTCCTACTTGGTTTATTCTTTGGTTAAGAGCCATTTTATGGATGGGGATTTGTTGAGGCCTAGAAGGCCCTGTTATCGAACCGAGTGAAGAAATCCCTAATTGTGTGGCCGTGAAGATTACTTGACAAGTTTCAGCATTCCGAGTGAATGGTCTGTGTGATTTTTGTGTGTTTTGAGTGATTCAAAATGAATTACTTGTATTTGTTAATTAGCCCATGTGAGCTAATTTTGGTGTTATTGATGTGAATTTAATAACATGAATTGTGTGGTGCGTATAATTTATTATACATGAAAAATATATTAGCATGAATATTTTGGAATTGGCATAATGCATTCATATGCACTAGGGCAACCTAGAATATTAGGTGTGAGTGCATGACATGAAAGAAAACAAAACGAAAATGTTTGTAGAGGAATTTGACGGAAGATTTTCGGAGGGTGTGGAGATTGTCCAACGTTCCGTCGAAGGGCCCATGAATTGTTTGAGGAGGGTTATCGACATATTCTCGGAGGTGATCCCGATATATTTCTAGAGATCTCGGTAGTGAGTTTTCGAGAACAAAAGGTTTTCTTTTTAGAAAACTATATTTTACTTACATTTGGCCTAGGCATGTGTGAGCGAGTTGGTGAGGACTCGGGATATGGGATTGGGCATGTAGACATTCAATGGATCATGTATTTGCTTGGATGTGATTATTTGCCATGGCAATGTGCACTTAGGTGGGGTAACCCATGTAGGAGATTATCACCTCTTGGGCTTTGCTCACCACGTCCGGGGATCCTCTTGGTACGGGGAGTGTACGGGAGTGCGGCGCTCACTAGGCTAGTGTTTTAAGCTTAGGGTTGTGGCTTTGGTATTTATTTTGTGAAACATGTATTAAAACTTTAGAATTTTTGATATATGTTTGGTTAAATATTAATAATAACTCTTAGACTATTGGTATATAGTTGATGTAATTTTTAGTGAATGATGATGTATGGGCCACGTGGCCATTTTACTCATTTATTGTATATGGACCTAGTAGGAGTCTTTGTAAATTATTAGGACGAGGTTGCCATGTGGTGAGACGGGTTGTATTTTGGGTAGGGCTCTGAGTCTGAGAGACTGATTTTGATGAGTGGTGTCGGGTTACAGGTCATCCTGAATATTACTCATGAGTTGACGGGTTGTCAACGGACCCTCGGGTTTTGGGGCGTCACACAACCATCTGCTGATGTTCTCCCACAGTCCACACAACCCCTTACTAATATTCCCATATGCTCCCCGAGATCTTGATTCTTCAACTCCGTTCTCTTCACCTCCTGTTTTGGCTCCTTCTATTTCCAATATTCATCCCATGGTAACTCGCTTCAAGTCTGGAAACCTCAAGAAAAGAGTTATCTTGCTCACTTTCTGACAGACACACTTACCTTCAAGCCTCAAAACTTCCTCCTTGGGTTGATCTGATAAAATTGAGTATAATGCTTATGAGGAATAATACTTGGACCCTGGTTTCACCACTAGGCGATGCTAGAATTGTTGGATATCATTGGGTGTACAAAACAAAATAAGCAGGATGGTTCTTTGGACAAACTCAAGGCGTTTGGTGGCTCGAGTTTTACTCGAACATGCGGGGTTGATTATTTTGATACCTTCATTAGTAATTAAACCATGTACTATTCAACTAATACTTGCCCTTGCAATCTCCTTTGGATAGCCTATTCATCAACTTGATTTTGGCTTCCTCAATGGTGATGCAGAGGAAGTTCCATGTTCTGACCTCCTGGTTTTGTTCATCAATAGTTTCCAAATTGTGTGTGTTGTCTCAATAAAGCTCTATATGGCCTTAAACAAGCACCCAAAGCTTGGTTTCACAAGCTGCGTATGGCCCTGTTGCAGTTTGGTTTTCAATCCTCAAGGGTAGACGCTTCGCTGTTCATATATCACATAGCCTCCGATACTGCTCTTATTCTTTTATATGTTGATGACATCTTGGTGACAACCAACAATTTTGATCTTCTCTCATAGGTTATTTCCTTTCTTCATACTGACTTTCAATCAGTGACCTGAGCAAAACTTATTTTTTTCTAGGACTTCAAGTTCAATATATTGGGGGTGCTATGCATTTGTCTCAATTAAATTATATCCAAGATTTGCTTGAACGAACCGCAGGAGCTCGCTAACCCCTACTCAGGCTGTTCTAGTTGGTCAATTTCACAAACAGATTGCACCCTTGCATAATCCTATTGAATACAGAAGCATAGTTAGGGCTTTGTCGCTACCCTCACTTGACCCGACATTGCCTTTGTCGTAAATAAGGCATGTCGGTTATGGCTCAGCCTACTAAAGTTCATTGGACTGTTGTCAAGTGAATTTTATGATACCTCCAGGGCAGTCTACACCATGGTCTCCTTTTTCAGCTATCTTCTTCTGTCCAGCTTCAAGGGTATAGTGATGCCGATTGGGCTTCCTGTCCTGATGATAGACGAAGCAACAGTGGATTCTGTGTCTACCTCGGAGCCAATCTCATATCATGGTTATCCACCAAGCAAAAAATTGTCTCCAAAAGCAGTGTCGAATCTAAATATCGAAGCTTGGTATCTCTGTCTGCTGAACTTGTTTGGATTCAAGCTCTCCTTTAGGAGCTTAGTTTGCCAACTCCAACTCCTGTTTTTGGTTTGACAATCAAAGTGCTATGCACTTAGCACATAATTCAATCTTTCATTCTTGATCAAAACATATTGAACTGGATCTACATTTCATTCGGAAGAAGGTATTAGAGCATGAATTGGACATGTGTTATATGCCATCCACTTATCAAGTAGCAGATATCTGACCAAGCATCTGTCATTACTCCAGTTTCTGCTCTGCCTCACTTATGTTCTTGACGAGGAGGAATGATAGTCAAACAGTCCCTTAATATGGTTATAACCTCCTAACCAACTGAGATTCTAGAATAAGTCTAATTAATCACTTTATATATATCTCTCTGTTCTAAAAATGTAAAGATGAAACACAGTTTGGTAATACAATTTTGGTTATGTTTCTACATTTCTCTCTTCATGTAGTCTTCTCTATCTTGCGTCCTGTTGAATTTTTTTTTCCGTTTGAATGAAATTAAATCATGAAACATTTATTTTAAATTCTTTTGAAAACGGTCTGATAATGAGTTTTAAGGATTTAATAACTTTGGGGTTTCTTTCCTTTCATCGTTTGACCTTGAAGCGTCGGGTTAATCTGCCTCGTCCATCTATCCCTTCTATAAACTATATATATAGGTGTGAGTCTATTCAAAAGTACGCTCGTTGAAGCTTAGAGAATCAGAAATTGTCTTCTTCCTCTTCCTTTTTTTTAGTCGGTGATAGAGCAAACTTTTTCCAGTTCATTGGAATGGTTACAGATGCTTTGTTGACCATTCGTTAAGTTGTTTCTTCCTAGGAGACAAACTTCGATTTGACCTTCTCCAAGCACTAGGGAGACGATGAATATGTTTTAAGGACATTGTGACTCCTCACGAGACTCCAGTTTTCAGTCTTTGGCAAAGACTACGATCTTATTTTCCTTTCTATAAATTTCTCTCTTTCCTTTGTAATTTTAGTTTTGTCTCTCCATTTTGTTTCCGTGTCTTTGTGACCTTAAGTAATATGTCTTGCCCCTAATGGGGCGAATGAGTTTAGTATAATAGGGTTTTTGATGGGTTTGAGATTTATTTAATCGGATTTTAGGCGGAGTTCAAGTATTGTTTAGTCACACCTTCTTGATTATACATTAAAAAGTGTTTATTTTATTTTACATTTTTAATAATAATAATAATAATAGGTTTTTTAATAAAATATAATATCATTTATTTATTTTATATATATTAATTTTAATATAATAAAAAATATAAAATATTAGCTAAACATAGTATGGAATTTCCCATTCCCTCCATACCCACTCTAACCCATCCCATTTAATATTTTAAATGGAATGGATATAAGAAACAATTTATGTTAATGGGACAGGTTTGGGAGGGGACTGCCCGGCCTTGATGCTATCTCTAGTTAGACATGTCCTCTACCTATTAGATCCTTCCCAAACTTTGCCATCTGACTAAAAAATTTACGGTTAAATTAAGTTTGTTACTACAGAGGATGTACTTCCTTAATTCTATAGAAATATTCAAATTTAATGGTGATCGACGTGGGTTCTAGAAATGTTGAGATGATGAGGCACTTGTAAATTAACAATGCATGCCTCTTCCTATTTCACAATTTCTGCTGCATGAATAGCCGCCCTGGAAGGATCAAGACATCCCATAAATTTTCTGCTTCTCATCATAGGTCAGATTGTCCATTGAGTGCTGTTCATTTCATTATATCCACCAACTGCCCACAAAAATGCTGACCTCTTAAATTTAATAGATGGTCAACTATTATAATTAAAAACACAGCCAAGACATCGTTACTTTCAATTTTCAAATAAGCGCTTATTAGTACTAAAAGCTAGCAACCCGTACAGTGATTAGCAAACAGTTCTTGCAATGGTAGACTCCATATTTATTCTAGAGCAGGAGAATTAAAGCAAAGTAAAGGATACAAAATACTTTAACATGAATTTCTTTTTTCATTTCCCCTCTTCTGAAATCAAATGTTCCTTGAAGGAATAGAACGACATACTTAGTTACTTACCCATAGTGAATGGATAAATAAAATGAGCTTGCTACTTGTCACGAGCATCTCTCAATAGAGTCCCGCACGAACTTGGGAAAACTGTAAAATATCATGAATTTTTAATAAAAATATAATTTAACACCAATAAACTTAAGATTAATGTTTAAAAAATGAAATCGCTGATTGAACTAAAAAAGTCACCTATTTACGATTTAGGGATCTAATCGCAGTCGAATTGAATTGAAATTGAATCGAAAAATCACTGGTTGACTGTCAAACTAGTCGTTCAAATCCGATTTTTAAAACATTCCTTAGGATTAAAAAAAATCACTAGTTTATTTTATTTTACATAAAAAAAAATTCAATAATTATACATATCTTTTATTACATGACAATAATTTCCAAAATAATTATGTCAAAATTTCTACCTTTTTATCCAAATAATTTTAGTTTATTCACAAACAATATCAAACTATGAAAATCTGAATTTTCAATAAAAATATAATTTACTACCAATAAAGTAAATTAAAAAACAACAAATTTTTCTTCCCAAAAAAAAAAAAAAATTACACAAGCCCCCTCGCATCCCACCTTCCCCCATCTTCGCACCATACAAAAGACCCTCTAAACGCTACTCCCCCTATTTGGAAAACATCCATTCCGAACATAATAAAAAATAAAACTCGTATATATACATTCTTTTAACCTTTGCTCCAATCATGGGAGAAAATAAGGTTAGGGTTTGATTTCTCACAGCTTTCTTTACAATATTAAAATACCTTCTTTTCAGAATGGTAATCCCACCATGTACTAAGCAGTGCCGTAGATTTGGAATTTTTCCAACCATGATATTTTTTATTTTTATTTTAAAATTTTCTGTACTTTTGTAAAATACAGTTTTGACCTTCATGATTTTGTCATCCCCTAATGATGTCTCCATAACTCCCGCTTCCATGTAGAATTTGATGTCGCGCCTTAGACCTAGGGTTTTAAAGATGTATATATAACTCTACACATTCCTAATTGATGAATGCAGCTCTCTTATACCATCCATCATGACCTATAACTATAGTTAATTCATTTAGATTTTCACCAATTTAAAACGAAACTGCATAAGTTGAAGCAATCATCGCGGTAATAAGAAACACAAATCTGAATATATTTTGAACTAAATACATGAATTGAAAATGAAGATATAAATCGAAACATACCTAATTCGTATAAATCCAAAGCGGTCAAAAGTACATCAAATTCTTTTTGCAACGATCAAGTACATGGGAAAACTATGCATTTGTCTACCAATTGGAAATAAAGGTAAATAAAGTATAAAGAATAGGAAATATATAATTCAAAACATGTCAAAAAAAATAATAATAATAATTGACTGTAGCTAGAGGTATTATCTTAATCACTTGAAGTACTACATTAACTAACTATAGCTACTATCTTAAATAATCGGTTAAGGTAGTACTATAATTGGATTAAAAGATGGTAATTCACCTAGCCAATTATTTTGTTTCACATCTTGTGATTCATATATTTATCTTTCTACATCCCTTCTTTACCTTTCTTTGCAAATCGGTAATCTGATACATGCTTTTCCCCATATCATGTCTACAACAGTCACCTCCAGAAAAATCTGATCATCCCAGACGGCAAAATGCTACTGTACAGTAACCCTTTTGAATCCTGTGTCCACTGATGCCGTAGCAGATAAATATACAAAGATGTACTGAAAAATAAATGAAAACTAGCTAACATACGATACTATAAAAAAAATCAATTGAAGGATATGGCGTTAGGGTTTACAAGTAAAACACAGGCCTAAAAAACAATATCACAACATGGATAAGAACTCTTTTAACTCCCAGAGATTAAAAACATTAGATGATTTATCAACCTAGTTGGAAGGCGGGTAGTATTGTAGGTAATAATCAAATGACACCTGGAGTTCCCAAACACTTCAATATATAAGATTAGCCTGAAACTAACTAGGATCCTTAATGAAGTGCTCAGGGAACTCTGGGGACACTTGATCTTTCTTGCTCATGAGCTAATACTCATTTACACTACTATTTATACTGAGTTCCTCCATTTCTCTCTCTCTCTCTGGGTTGGGGTTGGGAACCGAGGAATCAAGCTGTTTTCAATGAACCTGGTCGCTATGCTGGGTTAGGTGGAATGAAGAAAATGATGGGGAGCAAGCCAGCAAGGTGAGTGGCCCAAAATTCCTATGAATTCTCTTTATCTATCTTTTCCCCCTGTGCCTGCTGCCCTCATATACGGATCCTTTTAAGCTTTTTGTATCATTGATACAAGATTAAAGCTCCTACGCGCTATAAGATTGAGATTCTGGCATTTGCACCACACCTCGGACGGAGATGGCCTCTTCCTATGTTGTCGAGATGCTAAATATACAACACAAGTATAGTTTACTGTCTTATCCATGTACGAACGTTGAGGATATATATATATATATATATATATATATACATATATATATATATATATATATATATATATATATATATATATGTATATATATATATATATATATATTTATATGATGATGAGCACATGAGATTTTATCTAGAATTTATTTGTTATAATTCTCACTGGAAGATTTATTTATTTGTTATTTATTTGAGTTCAAAAGTATGAGATTGAACTAAGAATATACATAGTATAGTAAAATATAGTAAGTATATTGAATTTTGTTTTACCTATAATTTTCCAAATAATTTAGATTTTAAAATTTTCTGTTTTTAAAGATAAAAGATTTTGTACTCTAGAAAATTAAAAAATAAACTAAGAATCACCTGTAACTTATAGTAAAAAATAGTTATTTAAAAAATTTATCAATTAAAGAATATTTTTAAATTTGAATATCAAATAGAAATCGAATGCTTCTCTATCCTTTACTTTTAGAATTCACTTCTAATTAATTTCAAATTAAAACCTTTTAATAAAATAAGAATACTAATGAACAATTTTTCTGATAGCGATACTTGTGTATTGAGGTTTGGATACTATCGGCATGAGTATTGAGCAGGAACAACCTCTAAGGTTATATTTTCCTAATTATGGATTATCAAGCCAATCATCTCGGCTTGACATTCAAATGAACAATTCTTTCAACCACATTCTCATTATGCAAATTATCATTCCGATTTGTATGCTCGTCGTAGGACTACTGATGATAATGATTTTGTGCCCTCTTGTCATTCAACATGGTATTGATTGATGTATTTGATGACATTTTGTTAAAAAGATGTTATGTTTGATATAAAATAATTTTTTTTGTTAGCATTATCATAAATATCTTTCACTGAATGCTTCATTAACTATATAAATAATGTTAAATACATAAAAAATTTGAACATTAATTTTAGCTTACTTAATTATATATCTATTTTTCTAATAATTTATATAATATTTTATTAATTTTTAAACATTTTAATCATCATATTTTATTGTATCGGTCAATACTTGACCAATATATAGCAAATAAGTCTCGGGGCCAGTCAGAGTCAGTAATGATCGCAACTTTGAACCATGGAGAGACTGAATTTCTAGAGCAAAACAAATGTAATTCGAAGGAGGTAATTTTAGCAAAAAAAAAAAAAAAAAGACTTAGAAAATTGTGTAAGATCTTCTGATGTATTTAGCATTCTTGTTTGTGAGCTAGGTGATGATGGGATTAAAGGAAAAATTACTATGGTACAAGCCTCAATTATTATATGAAAACGTTTAAGGTCTATCAAAAGCTTCTAAGACATAAGAGTGTCGTCTTTTTTTACTTGTAAAAACTACTCAAATTCTCAATGAAAATGTTTCATTAAGAAGCTTAAAAGATGGTTAAAGTCCTTGAAGAAGACCATAAGAGTCGTAATTGTGGCCCAAAACCAGGGTCCTGCACGAGAATACCATCTTTGTGACCCTCAAAATCTGAGGTCGGGTTAATATTCATCAATGCGGAATATTTGTGGTTGCACTTTACATATATTTTTATTTACAAATATACAAATTAACATAATATTTTCTGAGAGTTTGATGTCTGGCTTCTTTTACGCACACATGACAACATATATTAAAACTGGGTGTTCTAATATATTTTACAAAATACTTCTCAAAGCCTGACAGGCCTTTATGCTCATGGCCTAGAAGGACCTTGAATCTGTAGTGTGCACAGAAGGGTGATCCCATAGTGGTCAAGCAAGCCCGAGTAGATATATCTCCCCTGCAAGAATTCCCCACCTAAGAGCAACATGCAATGCTAATACCTCCTGATCACACGCATTCAGTACCTATACTCTTGTTGTACTGGATACACATGTCATGATGCATTATGCCCCTCATGACTCAAATCACAGTCCTCTTGACTTCTCACTGCATATGCCAAGTGTGAAAAACCATCGGCGTCCACGCCCTGCATGCATGGTATGTTTGGAATTATTTGTGTTCGGATATGTGTTCCATGTTTGTGATTGTGTGATTGTGTGTTACATTGCGTGGAAAACTTATACACGGTATGATGTATATGGGAAATGTGATTGAACGTGGAAAATTATATGCATGACATAATGTATATAGGAAGAAGTGGAATGCTGAGGTTAGGAACTATAACCTTAGGGGTTCGGAAAATGAAATGACCAAGAAAGTTTTGAATTTTATTGAAAAAAAAAAAAAAAAGGAGTGGTTGGCAAATCTTTGCTCAGGCGATGTTGGGTCAGTTCATGGTTGTTAAGTCTACTAGTAATTGGCATGTGCATTACTAGTTCGACTGAAATGAGATTAAATAAATTTTGTTGTCATTTGACGTAATGTAGATGTAAGTCGAGTAGGCGAGGGCGTGGGATTAGATCACGAGGATCTAGCCCGAGCACCAGCAGTATTTAACCATTAGGCCTTTGTTGAAATTTGTTAGGGTTCTCGTCTTTACGCCATTATAGGCTAGTGCGGTTGGTAGTCCCGGGGAGGTCAGTCACCTCGGAGATTTAAAGTCACATCACCCTCGACGTTTACAGGGGAGGGGATCAGGTGGTAGCGAGACCATTGGTTAGTGGATTGAGAATGTATTGGGCTATGGATATTGCCTCCGATGCGTAAGATCGAGGCTAAGCTGCGCGTTCCATGGGGTGGAGTCCCAGTGTGGTGGAATTTGGGTTAAGACCTTTAGGGTTCCCAGAGGCAATGACTTGGGCGAGTTCCATAGGCTCTTTGCCAAACGAGTATTTTTCACGACCAGCGCTAGACATGCCATCAGGGGTTCCTGGTGGGAACGATGGCTTGATGGAGTACATGGCCAGATTCACTGAGTTGGCACGTTTTGGTGATTAATATGTGGCCATAGATATACAGCGAGTCGGAGAGATTTGAATGACCAGTTATAGATCAGTGAGATTGTAGACCTCATGCAAGACTGTGGACTCTATGGTCGGGCGGCTACGGCCGTAGAGATGGAAAAAATTCTCCCTAGGATCTAGGGTGAGAGTTGGTCGGATATGGTAGACATATCGAGTTTGATGTCATTCTTGACATGGATGAGTTAATGACCTCTCGGGTTGTGCGATTGATTGTGTTTGAGGCGGGTTATCATACCGACACGGTCTTGGAGTTGTAGAAGGTAGCATATGCATGTGGTGATGCATATGTGCGTGAACTCGAGGCGAAATTACGGTAAAGAGAGGAAGAATGCAAAACCAGAGAAAATTCAATTTTTACGAAAAGTCAGCGTTAGTTAGTCAAATTCTCGATCTGGATGGCAAGCGGACTCGCCGTTAGAATTCGTCTCTCGAAATCTAGTGACTAGAAAAGTTTCGTCGAATTAAAGGCAGTCATAATATTTGCAATTTACGGGTGATAAGCCGTCGGTGACTTCAAGGGCCGAGATTTTACAAAAATCTCGGAAGTGAGAGAAATGACTTTAGGCTAAGTTCATTTTAAATAATTGAACTGAAAAGAAATAAAAATTTTGGGTGAAAACGGACGAATGAGAGGCAATATAAGTTATGTATCAAAATAATAATAATAGTATTAATAATAATAATAATAATAATAATATAATATATTCATATTAATGTGTAAATGAAAAAATCAAATCAAAGAGGAGAAGAGTTAGTCGGCGGAGAGGCGTGAGAATAGGTGGAGAGAGATTTTATTTTATTTTATTTTTCTCTCTTACTTCTTTCTCGGTCTATGAAAATGTCGGATAGCGAGGTTTTCGTAAGGCTGAAGGCAAAGTTGATCTACAGCGATGAGAGCTGCAGCGTGGACACTAGTTGGGTTCGGCAAACTCCGAGGTAGGGGTTTATCTACCAAATTTTACTTTGTTTAAGTGTTTTGTAATGTTTCGGTTGGTTTGAGGCCTTGAATGACCGTTTGATCGGTCCCAAAACTTGGGACCGAATTTTGGAATTTTTGGAGAATTTTTGGAGCCCATTTGGACAGTCCGTGACTGTGTAGGGGTTGTTTGGGGTGTTTGTTTCATAATTTATGAAATAAATTGTGTTGAATGTATGAAAATTTGGGAATAGCCATGGAATTGAGTTCTAGTGGAGGCCAGATGTATTAGGAAAGAAATGGTGCCAGTGGACAGCTGCATCTGTGCAGGGATATAAATATTTTTGAGAGAATGTGTTTGGTGGAGTGGAGTTCAAATTCGATTATGATGTTGTTCATTATTACCTTGAGCTAATTTTTTGTGTAATGGATTGAGAAATTAGATAATGGCTTGAGTTGGTGGATCAAGATGAATACAGTTAATACACTGATTTTAATGTGTTAACATAGGACATAATTATGAATATAATTGTGTGTGTGAGCCATTGGAGATGATATTGTAAATTGCTCAAGTGAGCAAATTTGGGTGATGGTTGATCACTATTGAATGACATGTGTTGTGAGTGCAAATTTGAGAATGTTGCATATTGATATATTTGATATATTGTATAAATGGTTTTGGAAATGGCATAATACATTTTCATATGCACTGGGTAACCTAGAAATTAGGTGTTAGTGCAAAACATGAATTTTTTGAAAAACAAACATGGTTGCGAAAGGAATTTCACAGGATGATTTTCCGGAGAATTGGGTTGGGAGATGGGCAGCGGATCATTTGAATGGATATGACGTTTGGGAAGCTCTGACCATTTCGCACCAGGAGGTGATCCCGTATTTTGCAGACACTTCGGTAGTTTATTCAAGAACAACAAGTTTGTTTGAAAATGATATTTTTCTCATACATGTCTTAAGCAAGTGTGAGGAGTCGGTGAGGACTCGAGACATGGGAATGGGCATGTAGACATTCAAGTAGGATCATGTATTTACTTGAGTGTGTGTTTTAAATTGGAGCATTGCGTATGCATAGGTGGAGAGTAACCCATTTAAGGTGATTCAGCTGCGAGCGATAGCTCACCACAATCGAACATTTTTCAGGTACGGGGGGTGTTCGAGAAAGCTGACTCTTCTTAGGGCCGATTTTGAAGAAATGCAGGTTGTGGCTTTGATGTTTTAAGATATCTACTATTAGAATTATAGATTTTTAATATGTATTTGTATTGAGAAAATGTAACTCTTGAACCATAATATATTTGGTTGGGATAGATTTTGTGAGTTGAACTATTGGAATATAGTTGGGTATATTTGATGAGTGTTGATACGGGGGCCCAAATTGGCCATTTTTATCAGATGTCGTCTCAGTGTCAGTATAGATTTTCCGCAAGTTAATGATTGATCATGGTTAGAGTTTTGATCACACTAGCTATTGTGCATGACCCTTATTCACTTATGGGCGAGAGTAAGGGGAGATCAGGGTGTGCTTAGTTTGTTTGAGACCCATTTCGCTACTTGTGAGGCATTAGATTAAATCGACCAAAATATTCATTTTAGTTGTTTTGGGATATTATATATATTTTCCTCTTATTGTTTGGGAGTATTATTTTCTTTACTATTATTGTTTTGGAATATTAGTTTATTTCCTATAATACTCATATTATGTCTTGAAGTATAAACAAAATGTTTTAGGAAGTTTGTTTTAGGGACTTTTATCTTTGCCATTATCCACCAAAAAAAAAAAAAAAATGAAACGTTTTGCTTTATTATCATATAGTTAAAGGTGATCTCTGATTAAGACCGTCATTCATTCTTGTTAATCAATCGTGTGTTCATCAATCGCGCTACTCACTACACCAAGTGGTATCAAAGTGAGTTTCTCCCAATTGATGGCTAATACTGGTGATAGTGATGGCAATCAATCCCAAGACAATGATCGGGGGCTGCAAGCTATTTGGAGATCGATTAATGAGCAACAACAATCAATCCAAAATTTAACTCAATAGTTGGAAACAATACAAACCCTATTGCAGGCGTTAGTGAGGATTAATGGACATGGGTGTAGGAATGATGAGGAGCGAGGTGGAGGGAATTGACCCGCTAGACCCATATTTAATCTCATTCCATATCTGAAATTAAGAAGGCTAGCGTCGGGATTTGATGACACCGGATAAGAGGTGACTTTGGTGAATTTGCAAATCTGCATGAGTAGATAAAGGAATTGGAAGAGCGGTGTGATATACCGTATTTGTGCGAGGATAGGAAGTCTAAATTTGACATATATGGTAAGGGACATCATTACCAGGGATGATTGGAAGGATGAGAGATGAGAGAGGCATGTGCAGTTCAAACATGGCGTAGGATGAAACAATTATTCTGAGAGTAGATTTTGCCTCTAAACTTTGAACAATATAATTTTATGCTTATCAGAGATGTACAGAGGAGTAGTAGGAGTGTGAATGAATATACTGCTGAATTTTTAAGACTATGAAGGAATCGGTTATTAGAAAGTGAAAGAGACCATCCAGGCCTTACAAGCGGAGGAAGGAACTTTCTAACTGTGTGCATGACCCATCTTCTTATGGGCAAGAGTATGAGATTGAGAAGTGCTGATAGTGGTACAAGGAGAGGTAAGTAGAGATTCGGTTAGGGCATAGATTACGATGGAGGTGCGGAGAGTGGAAGAGTTTGATGATGTGATTCTTAAGGAGTTACCTGCAAGGTTCATCCCATACGTAACATACAACTACCATATAGATACGTACTAGGTGCTTCTCTTCCTTATGTGCCTCATTGGGAAAGGTCTAAGGAGGTTAATCCTATTGGAGAAGGTAGAAGAGTTGCTAAGAAGAGGCATATTTAGGCTATCATGAGTCCATGTGCGATTCACAACTGTTCAGAAATTAGAGATGTGGATGTGTGTTGACAATGAAGCGATCAACAAAATTACCATCAGATATAAATTTCCTATTCCAATGTTGGATGATATGTTTGATCAATTGAGTACAACAATTGTGTTTAGCAAGATTGACTTGAGGGGTAGCTATCATCATGTCAAAATCTATCTAGGTGATGGGTGGAAGACAACATTCAAAACAAAGGATGGCCATAACAAGTTTCCTTGAAAGTATGGGTATGTATGATTAATTAAGAAGATCAACAACAATGCTTATGCGGTTGACTTGCAAAGTTAGATGAGGATTTCAAAGACCTTTAATGTTGTTGATCTTACCTTGTTCCAAGCATATATGAGTCTTGGATAACCAAAAGTAACTCGAGGATAAGTTCTTCGCAGAAATTAGGTAGCCGACACATGCGTTAAGATCAAATCAACCAAAATCCTTATTTTGGTTGTTTTTGAGTCTTATCTATATTTCCTATTATTGTTTAGGGATATTGTTCTATTTCTCATTATTGTTTTTGGAGTATTATTTTATTTCCTATTATTGTTTGGAATATTAGTTTATTTCCTAATATACATTATATCTTGGGTTTAAACAGATGTTTTTAAGGTTTGTTTAGAGACTTTTATCACTTTTATCAGTTTATTAAAAAACAAAAAAATTTACTTTATTTTGTTCTCTGAATTGAAATCGGTCTCTGGTTTGAGACGTGTTCATTCTTGACAGTTAACACGCTACATCAGCAGTGAATGTATTTGTGATACCATTTACAAGAAACAAAGAAAATGGAAGAATAGGGGAAGGCGAGAAGAACCAGAAGAGGAAAAGCTTCTTCATTACTTTAGAAAGAGACCAAAACGTGACTTTATATACTGGCTGAAAACATCAGTCTGGGTTTACAATAATTGTCAATAGTGTGTATTCTAATACAGATATACGCTATTACTATACTAGTGGCCTTCAAGGTGACCAGCTGTCTAGACTTGTCCTCCATCAACTCTTGCTTTTACAGTACTTTTAAACATGTATTTAGTCCCTGATTTGATGGCATGCTTCCTTGCATCTATGTCATAGCTACTAGCTTTGATATCCATGCATGGAAACAAGTTTAGAACAATCACTTATTTATTTATTTTTTGGGTTGATATGCTCTAGATAGCCAAGCCAAAACATAAAATTAACATATTAGACAGAAGAAAAGCGAAACCAATTTTATGTTCCTCCAAGACAGACATGATCAATGTTTCAAACGTATCTTTTCAGTTGTTAAGAGTTTCTTTTTTTTTTTGGCTTATTTCTGAGAAATTGTTATACAAAAATAATTATATAAATATGAAAATAATTAAAAATAAAGCATTATAGGTTAAAGTTGTTTTGAAACATATTTAAAAACATTAAAAAAAATTTAAGAACATATTTACTATTTGGTAAATGTTTTAGAAGTTGAAACTAAAATCTTTGAGAACTATTTGTTAATGTTTAGATCCAATTAGTAACTATTTTATAGACAATTTTATATTCTTCAAAATGAAAGACAAGGAAAAAAATTTGAAATTCTAAACCCTTTTGTGTTTTTATTCTTGAACAGAAAACAAGATGTTTTAAAGAATGCGTCATTGCAATCATTTTTACTTATTTTTGAGGGCCGTTTTCAAAAATTGATCTTACAAACATGTAGAATAGTTAAAAATAAAACACCAAGTATTAAAAGCTATTTGTAAAAGTATTAAAATTAGTTTTCAAATATTTTAGACTTTTAAAGAATTGTTCTACAAAACATCAAATTAATTTCTAAATTTGTTTTTAAAAAACTATTTTCAGAAGATATCTTCCTAACTCTTTAATTTTATTTATTAATTTTTACTTACTTATTTTTTGAAAGTTGTTTTAAAAGAAATTATACAAATATAGGAAATGATTAAGATGTATATGGTCGATAGAAAACCCCTTGAGAAATCTGCTCTTCTTCTACCAAATCTACCTCGATCTATATCTATCCCTTCCATAATCTTTTGACTTAGAAATTAAGACTTAATTATGGTTTGGTTCAACTTCTTCTGCCATCTTTATTCATAGTTTTGTAAGGTTAGATAAATTGGTTTAAGGTTATATATGGGCTTGGAAAGCATAGGCTCTAAAATCATAAAGTTAGGTTCTCATTACTCTATCTAAGTTAGATGAGTTTATCAACTTTAGGAAGAGGTTGATTTATAAGTAATAAAGGTCATCACAAATGAACTTGAATTATATTCAGTGGATTTTAAAAACCCATCTTTAATTGATATAAACTATCCTTTAGATATTCTTCTTTTCTTTTGTTCCTAGGCAAAAAAATTGTTCTTCAATTAAGAGCTAGACCCATTAGGTTTGTTTTGTCTTCTAACTATCATGCATAGAATATCAATCATCATCGTGAACCAAGATGTCAATAAGACATCATTATTGATCCTTTCTTTATTTAGGATTGATGGTTGCCTATCACCTCTTCTCCTTTGATTGTTGATTTGGCTTTTCGACATCTCCTATGTGGAGTTCTACACCTGAACTCCTTATTAAGGTAGAATATTTGTGAGATTGCTAAAGTATAATTAGAGTTATACAACGACCAAAACAAAGGTTTTGACACTGATGAAAAATTTGTGTTTAATAACTTTAGTTCTATGTTTTTCAAAGATATTTGTCGAAAAAATTACTAGAAGAATGATAAATAGTTAATTTTTATTTATATTCTGAAATGGAACATACACAAATGCGTCATAGTCATTTGGGTCAGTGAAACTGGTTACCTGTGTAAGGAAGGCTGATTAGAATAGTACATTGGATAATTATGGAAAAGTTGGTTAATGAAAGGAAAAGGAATTTTGAAATGTTGTAGTGATCCTGGTAGTGTGTTAAAAGGGCTCGCTAAGAAATAAAATATTAATTAATCTGGCAGTATTATTTTCTGCCAAGGAATTTTGACTTGCTAGAAAGTAAATTATTCTAGATCTGATGCTAATAGTTTTGGTATCTTATCACTACTATGAGATGGTGGGTTATCATTGAATTGTCCAGATAACAACTTGTGCATTCTCTAGAAACTTTTTGTCCCTTTGTTTTTGCTAGTGAGAGAGTGTTTATATCCCTAAAGGGTTAGTATGGATTGTTGAAAACAAGTTTTTTTTTCTATTTAAGAGATGATAGAGATCCAACACAAATGACGAATATAAACTAAGAGAATGATCTACTATAATAAAAAGTTTGTGGTGTTTAAATCAATTGAAAAATTGATATTGAATGTATATATGTACATGAATGTATATAAATTATATAAAGGAAAATGGTAAGCATCTTAAAATTAAGAATAAATAAGATTTATATTTGATTGCTAAGTAATTTGTAAAAATATTGATAGGAGTGGCTAGGTTCTTATCTTTATGTGCTTGATTTTGTGCATATCCTTCCTTCTATTCTATGTCATGTCATTTTGTATCCGACCATTCTTTCCCTTTAATCTTAATGCCCCAGGCATGACAATATAATTACAAAAAAACAATGTTGGTAGCCGTGGATTTTGCAACTTGAAGGAATGCCCAAGGTTCAATCAATGGAAAAGACCTGAGTGCATGACCACTTAGTTGGGCATGAGAAGGTGAAATGTGTTAAAGATATGATACTCATATTAAATATAAATCCTACAAGCTTGAACTTTTAGGAATGTTGGTGTTTGATAGTATCGAGGCAATTTGGCCGTGTTAAAGACATAATATTCATATTAAACCTAAATCATAAAAGCGAACAGCTTTTAAGAAAGTTTGTTGTTTAACAAAATGTTTATATAAATTTAGATTCAATTCAATGGACATAAACAGTAGGAGAAATACTAGTTCCAAATCCGAGAAAGATGAGAAACTTTGGTTACCTTAATTTGTTGCATGTCTTTTTTTCTTCATTGATGCATGATCATGGGCAGTCATGAGTAATTAGTATCAAATGGCACCAGGAGTTCCCCCAAACACTTCAGTAGGAAGTCAAGAAGGTCCCCAATGAAGTGGTCAAAGAGACTCTAGGGGACCTCAATGAGCTCTTTCTCCAGCTACTTGTGTGCCTGCAACTTGGTAGCGAATGCCGGCGGAGTCTGCTATTTATAGTGTACTGATTTCCTCTCTTAATTTCCCACAAACCCGCATGTAATTCTTGTAGGAGGGATAAAAGTGGTATGCTGGCAAATGAACCTAGCCGCACCTATGGGTTAGATGAAATATTGTAGAGATCAAAGGTGATGATTGAGGCGAGTGGTGCCCATTGTTATTCTAACTTTTCTTTGCCGCTTTCTTCAATGTCATTTCAGTTTTGCTTTAGCTCCACAGTGCTACTATACCCCAGAATAGCGTATATGTACCATGCGTAAAACATATCACTCTTATAACTTCACCTTTCCATTAATGATATATAGCTTTGATTCCAACAGTCTCAATCTCAGGGATCTTCTGCGAGCCCACTATGCATGATCTTATTCTCTTCTCATCGTCTTGACTGCTATTCAGGCCAGATTCAAGTCCTGCGGTTTCACTGACTTGGATTCCCCTCTTCTCAAGTAGTCCATTATATCAATCCTTGAGTAGTAAACTGTAAACCCCAACACAGGAGACCTTCACTATCATACCTTGCACCGGTTTATGAGACTGACCTTAGAAATTAGGGAGTACAGGAGTACATGCAGGTCTGAATAAGCTTAATTTACTTTCCCAGTCATATTAAATATGTTAGATGTGAGCCAATGTCCACATGGGTTAAAAATAAAAAGAATTATGAATTAATAAGTATGGAGATATCCTAATGTCGGTATTGGCGGGCGTTAAATCAAATCAGCCAGTCTGTTGATTGTTTTTGGATATTATTTTTATTTTTAGGATAATATTTTTATTTCCTATTGTTGTTTTAGAAGTATTATTTTCTTTCCTATTATTGTTTTGAAATATTATTTTATTTCTTATTATACTCATATCATATCTAGGGAATAGATGTTTTAGAGTTTGTTTTAGGGACTTTTATCACTTTTTTTCAATTTATCAGAAAAATCATAACTTTTGCTTTTATTTTGTTCTCTAGATTGTGGGTGGTCTTTGAATTCAAACGTGTTATTCTTGTTGATCAATCATGTGTTGATCAATGCGCTATGCTCGCCCGGGTGAATAGAGCGAGTTTCTCCTTTAACACCCGAAATATACAGCGGTCTTGAGAACATGTTTGGGTTTAATAAAGTTAAATATGAATTTTAGAAATAAGCAAAGAAACCTAAAATTAATATGAGAGCAAAGGGTACATATATAATTTGTCAAAAAGGGGCATAAAAGTTATGAGTTGATAAGATTAGAGGCCAAAGTGGAAATAACATAAATATTAATGCAAATAATGGAATGAAGGAGGAGAAAAAGGTAAATAAAATAAAGTTAAATTATAAAGAAGGAGGAGACGAAATAACTCATTTTGTCTCCAAACAAAGAAAGAGCTCTACGGGTTGGAAGGAAAGAGAAGAAGAAGGAAGAGGAAGAAGAAGAAGGAAGAAGGAGAAGCCAAGAAGGTATGGATTCTAGTAAGGATTTCTATGATTTTTGACTTTTGAATATGGGGAATCATGTGTATTTTTGGACTTTGGTAGGGTTTTATGGGTTCCAAACCTAGGGTTTAGTTAGGAATTGATCCTAACCCTAGATTTGAATGAAATTGAGCTGAAAAACTCTAAGCAGTTGCCTCAGCATGGAATCCTGTTCTTTTGTATAAAGATGATGGACTTTGGTATGGGTTCTTGGACTTTTACCTAGGGTTTGGGTATGTGAAGTTCTAAACCACCATTACAAGATGAATAAAGAAGTGGTTTTGATGTATGTATTAGTGGAGTTGCTTTAGGTGGAACTATATGGAAAAATGGAAGAAAAACAAAAATTATGGGCAATTTTCGAGGGGTGGTACCGGTACCAAATAGAGTGGTACCGGTACCATAAGTGTTCTGTCATTCTGTTTTGGACCAGCGTTTGTATTTTGACCATAACTTGGTCATTTCTTATCCGATTTGAGTGATTCAAGTTGCTAGTTAAACTAGACTTCAAGGAAAACTAAACATCCTGAAATAGATACCTTCAAATTCTGACTCTATGCTGCCCAAAAATTCACTCAAAGTGGGGCTATGTTCAAGCCAATTTTTGGTTCAGTTTTTGAACATAGAGTAGTCCCGGTTGTTTAGGACATATCTTGAGTATCGGTGCTTCGATTTGGGTGATTCCAGTTGGAGGAGAACCCTTAGCACTTAGTTTTAAGGGTACAAAGAACCGGTGTCAAATATGGAAGTTAAGACTCACGAAAAATGAGTATTACAAAGCGTCTAGTGTAAAATCGGTAAAGCTGACTAGTTTGGCATGAAAATGCCATAACTTTAGTTTGGATTATTCAGTGGAATGATTTCAATTTCTAAGTAAAGAGTAGAGTTCTTGAGAACAAGGATATGAATGAGGGTGTGAATACATAGGTATCCTCTTAGGTACAGTATATGAAAAGCCATATGTAGCAGGCATGAACGGAAAAATATAGGAATGCAATATGTATAGATGTGTTCATGAACATGAATGTGTTTATAAACATGAAAATGTTGAAACATGAATGAACATAGAAATAATAATATGAACACGAGATATGATTAAGATAGGTTATGAGTGCGAAAGACATATGATGTGTGATTCTAGGACCAGAAGAATGAATGAATGGACATTATTCGGTGCCGGCACTCCTGGCGGTGCTCACGACATACATTGCGTGGGCGAGGCACGTTCACGTCGGTGCTTAGGCACTCCTGCGCAGTCTTCTGGCGCCATTGCATGGGTAGGCACGTTCGATCGATTAGCCGACACTCCTGCTGGTGCTACGGCACTTATGTTGCGTGGGTAGGCGGTTTGATCAATCGCCCGGCCTCCTGGCACGGTGCTCACGACACTTCTATTACGTGGGTAAGCCGCGTTCACGATCGATCGCCGGCACTCTGCTGATCTTCTGGCACTGCATTACATGGAGCGAGTACGTTTCGATTCGATCTTGTATTGTACCTTGGTGCACTTATTATCTTCATCCTACTCATTTCTTATGATTGATCGGGTAGTCGAACACTTATATGATAAGACTACGAATAAAGAATAAGAGTAAAAAGTGAATATAGTAAATATCTGAATGTACCTCTGAATTTACCTCTGTCTCTGTATACGTGCAGTGAGTACCTACGGTACTTTTAGCCTCAATAAATCTCTCTATAGTACCTCACAGATGCCAGTATCAATAAAGTTACGTAATATAAGTATAAGTCCAATAGTACCTACGGGTACTTTTGTACCCGAATAAGCTCGGTTCGTCCAGAAATACAAGAATAAGCTCAAGTAAGACAAGTATAAGATAAGTAAGACAAGTATAAGATCCATTAATACAAGTATAAGATCTAGAAATACAAGAATAAGATCGAAGTACAAGAAGAATAAGCTCCGTAATACAAATTATAGATCCCAGTAAGACAGGATATGCTCAGTAGTACAAGTATGAATCACGAGAAGTACAAGTATAAGTTACAACGTGCCTACGGGTACTTGAGTAAGGTCTAAGCTACGTAACTCCTACGAAGTGCGGATGATATCAGTCTAACGGTTCAAGTATATGTCCTTTGGGAGATCACGAATAATTATAAGTCAGAGCGGAAATATCGGTATAAGTCGATATATGTCCTTTGGGAGATCTGAATAAAGTATCGATCTAATACAAGCATAAGTATGTGTCCTCACGGAGACAAGTATAAGTATATGTATAAGCTCGATTACCGCATGCGAGGTCGAATAAGTATGTGTCCTACCGAGACATAAGTATAAATGTGTCTTACGGGAGATCGGAATATGAATAAATCTTGCTATAAGTGTAAGATCAGAATTAATTCAGTTTGCTATAAGTCTGAGTTCGATTACCGTATACGAGAGATCTGAACAAGGTGTTACAAGGATGAGTAGGTATGTAAATTTGTTATATGAATTCATGAAGATTCTGATATCTGTTACTGTTATATGTTATTTGTGATTCAGTATAAATGCATGTGTACCAGTATAAGTTATAAGATATGTTTCCAGCCCAAGCGTAAAGCGCACAGTTTTAATCCGTGTAGGTACAAAGGAGGACATCTGCGATCTTCCGCATACAGCTGGGCCAACACACTTGTAGGGGTTCATTACAGTATGTCTCGAGCTCTGATGTGTAAATGAAATTGTAAAGTTTCTGTATATGTAAATGGGACTCAGTATATGTGTATAAATTTTGATGGATACCGCTCGGGTGTGTTCTTTTGTATATGTAAATGATTTTTGTTATTACGAAATTGTTTGTATACCTGAGGACGAATCAGCTCTGAAAAAAAAAAAAAAAGATTAAAGAGTCCCAGTGTATATTGTCTCGCTGAACTTCGGTCGGATTGCCATTAGGGTGGACCAGGAATCGGGCGTGACACCTCCCGATCAATGGCTAATAGTGGTCTTCCAGTGATGCGAGCCAATCCCGAGACGGTGGTTAGGATTGAAATTGTTTGGAGATCAATTAACAAGCAGCAACAATCAATTCAAAATTAAATTTAGCGGTTGAAACAATACAACCCCAATTGCAAGTGTTATTGAGGATCAATGGACAAGGGCGTATGAATGATGATAAGGAGCAGGTAGAGGAATTGGCCACAACTTCTAGGCCCGATTTAATCATTCAAAATATATGAAATCAAAAAAGACCAACTGCAGGATTTGATGACATTTCAGATGAGAAGGCCGACTTTGGTGAATTTGTGAATCCACGTGGTAGGCAAAGAGGAGGAAGGCGGGGCAACTAAACCATAGAGGAGATGACGAATAGAAACTAAAGGTAGATATCCCTAACTTCAATGGTGATCTTGATATTGAGGGGTTTTTAGATTGGTTGACTGAGGTAGATAAGTTCTTTGAATATACAAAGTTGCTCAAGGACATAAAGGTTAAATTTGTTGGTTATAGGTTAAAAAGGATAGTATAAATATGGTAGGATAGATTGAGTGAGATAAGGATGAGAGAGGGGCGTGGTCTAGTTCAAACATGGCGTAGGATGAAGCCCGATTATTACAAGGTAGATTTTCCTTTAGACATGAACATATATTTCTTATGCTTTTCGAGGAGATGTACACATAGTAGCGGGGGTGAATGAATATACTAAATTTTTAGATTGGCATAGAGAATAAGTTACGAAGTGAGAACCTGACTCAGCTTTACAAGCGGAAAAGAACTTTCTAACTATTGTTCATGACCTATCCTTGGGCAAGTGTAAGGAGACCCAAGCATAGCATTTGATGAGCTGTGAAGGGAGAAGTAGAAAGTAGATTTAGTTGTAGTGTCAAACTCCCGGTGGAGGTGAAAACTTTGTTGAAAGGTTTGATGATGTAAGCCCAGAGATTGTTTCGAAAAAATGGTAAAATGGTAATTTCAATCAAAATCTGAAATTTTCTAGATCTAGGATGATAAGCAGACTTCATAGTTGGAATCGTCTCGTGAAATCTGGCTACCACGTCGGTCAGGACGGTCGGAATTCACGTCTTTGAGGAGCACTTAGGGTGTCGAGTGTCATATATTGACTTGTGAGAGGCATGTGATGTGACAAGGGTCACCTCTTACGTAACATCCATGTGACACATGTCACATGAATAGTGGGAGGATAAGAGATAAATGGCTTATATTAAGCCACATGTCAAAGAAGCCCTTAAAAGTCAAACTAAGGGATAAAAAGGAATTAAATGAAAAAAAAAAAGAACATTTCCCTTCTCATTTGGCCTGGTATCCGGCAGTGAGGAGGAGAAAACAGATTTAGAGAGAGAAAGTTCAACTTCTCTTTAGATTTCCCGGCGTTCGGACAGTCGGTTCTCGTTGGAGCAAGAGGAGAAGTTGATCTATGCTGTAAGGGCTACGCATGGACACCGATTTTGTGGAGTTTCGACAACTCCGGGAGGTAGGGGTCTTCTCCTACTTGATTTATTCTTTGGCTAAGAGCCATTTTAATGGATGGGGATTTGTTAAGGCCCGGATGGCCGTGTTTTCGGTTCCATCAGATTTGGACCGAGTAAGAAAATCCCTAGTGTGGTCGTGAACAGTTTTGAGACCTAGGGTTTCACTATTCACGTGATCTTGTGTGTGGTTTGTGTTGCTTAGGCGGTTCAAAATAAATTGCTTAAATTGTTTATTAGCCCATGTGAACTAATTTTGGTGTTATTGCTATGACTTGAATAACATGGTGTTGTGTGTAAATTTTGTTAATATATGCATATTTGATATTAACATATGTTGCTGTAAATGACATAATGCATTTCATATGCAGAGGCACCACTAGAATAGTAGGTGTGAGTGCATGACAAATAAATCGGAGGGTTGTCCAAATGATGAATTCTTTTGAAAAATTATTAAAAATAATAATTTTATCGGAAAGTTGTCTGAAGAATTGTGTTGGGAAAATTGTCCAACAATTCACGTCGGAGGGGCCCATGAATTGTTTCGGAGAGTTACCCAACAAATTCACCTCGGAGGATTGTCTAACGTATTTATATCGGGTTGCCACAATTAAAACAAATATTTTGTTTGGAAATGATTTTCATACATGGCTTAGAGGCATGTGTGAGGGAGTCGGTGAGGATCGAGACATGGGATTGGGCATGTAGATATTCAAACAAGATTATGCATTTGCTTGAATGTGTTTAGTTTATAATTACATGTGCACTTAGAAGGTGGGGAGTAACCCGTAGTAGGATAATTCCACTGCGGGGCATTGCTCACCACGTCGATGGAAAAATTATTTCAGGTACGGGGAGTGTTCGGAAGGCGAGCATACTAGAGTACTAAGAAGAAAGCCGGATTGTGGCTTTGGTATATATTTTTGTAAAACATGTATTAAATTCTTAATTTTGTATATGTTTTGTATTAAATTAGTATAACTCTTGAAACTATTGTAATATAGTTGATTATATTTTGAGTGAAGTATGATGTGTAGGCCAATGTGACCATTTTACTCATGTATGGGTCTCATGATATGAGACACACAGGTTTTCCTCAGGTTGACGGTGGTGATGGGACCCCAGAAATGGAGCGTCCACGAGATGATGTGATTCCTGGCATCTACGACAAAGTTACTTCCTATGCGTAACATCTGACACCATATGATCAGATTCCAAGTGTTTCTCTTCCTAATGTGTACCTCATTATAGGATGAGTTCCAAGGAGAACAAAATCTTAAGGAAAATGTAGAAGAGTTGTTAAGTGAGGGCATGGCCCAGGCTAGCATGAACACGTATGCGATACCAGCTTTGTTAACGCCTAAGAAAGATGGAAGTTGGCATATGTGTGTGTTAGCATTAGGAGATCAACAAAAATTGTCATTGGATATAGATTTCTTACAAGATTGAATGATGTGCTTGATCGAGTTAAGTGACGATTGTGTTGCTTAGTGATTTGAGAAGGTAGGTACATCATCAAATCAGTCGTCTAGGTGATGGGTGGAAGACAACTATTGAGACAAGGGATGACCATATGACTTCAGCAAATAAAGTATGGATGGTACCCAGATTGTTAAGAAGATCAACAACAATGCTTATATGGTTGACTTACCAAGTTGGATGTGGATTTCAAAGATCTTCATTGTTGTTGATCATGCCTTGTTCTAGCCACTATGAGTCTTGGATATCCAGAAGTAACTCGATGACAAGTTCTTCACAAGTGGAGGTGTTTGACACGGGCGTTAAATCCGTCAACCAAAATCCTTATTTTAGGTTGTTTGAATATTATCTTTATTTTTGGGATATTATTTTATTAACTATTGTTGTTTAGGAGTATTATTTTCTTTCCTATTATTGTTTTAGGAGTACTATTTTCTTTCCTATTATTGTCTAGGGTATAAATAGATGTTTTAGAGTTTGTTTTAGGGACTTTTATAACTTTTTCAATTTATCAGAAAATTACCTTTTGCTTTATTTGTTCTCTAGATTGAGAATTGGTCTCTAGATTGGGAGCGGGTTGTTCTTATTGATCAATCGTGTGATTAATGTTCACATTGCGTCGGGTATGGATGATAAGTCTAAAAAACTCATCTATTTTAAGCCCATTTTCAAGAAGTATATTTCGAGGCTTAAAGGAGTCTTATTTAATGTTGTTAGAATTATGGAACTTCACAGATTTATGTTTTGCGAAATTTGAAGAAAAAAGCAAAAGTAGTAAAACGTAAAGGGAAGCAAAAGCGGCAATGTCGCGACACCAAAACGATATTTGCGGAGCATTGTATGGAGAGTGTCATGTAGTTACTCCAATGTCGCGACATCGCCGTAACATCGATTGAAATAGATAGATAGGAATTTTGCAATGTCGCGACATTGCCACGACATAGGCTGCGACATCACTTAAGACTATAGAACTTAAATTCAATGTCACGACAGCCGAGCGAATTATTCCAATGTCGCAGCATCGGCTCAGCGCCATGGCTTCACCGAATGCAGTGTCGCTAAATCAGTTGATCTACAATGCGCATCTTAAATGTAGCGACATCATCAGCGACATTATTGGCGAAGTAAGAAGAAGCGAGAATTACCAATGTCGCGACATTTGCCCGCATTTTTATCGACATCGACGAAGGCTTGAACCGCGGAGAACTAAGCTTGCAATGTCGCGACATCGGATGATGGTATCCTGACATCAAATTCGCGGCCGAAGTGGTGAAGGACAACTCAATGTCGCAACATAAGCCCGCGATATTGATAGAGGGCCTCGGAACATCAAGTGTTCAATGTCGCGACATCACAGTTCCAATGTCATGACATCAACTGAAACGCTCAGAAGAGAAGATGCAATGTCGCTACATTGGATCAGCAATGTCGCGACATCATATCAAAGCAGTCAGGGTGAAACTTAACGAACCAATGTCACAACATTAGGTTAACAATGTCACGACATCAGTTGAAATGATCAGAACTGCAGATCCAAAGTAGTGACATCAGCACGACATCAAATTCAATCCTGGCAGGCGATGTTGAGACACGAGTTAACCCAGACATACGCGCGGTTTCGATGTCGCGGCTTGGCACTAAGACATCGATGCTAGAGGCATGATTTTTATTGGGCTTTTGACCGTGTGCTCAGCTTTGTTTTAGGGCCCCGGGCACAGGCCTATAAATAGAAACTCACAGGGAGTAGTGCGAGTGGCTTCCGGTCGATTTTCATCGAAGTTTTTGTGCTTGTTTGGAAGAGTTGAAGTCTCATTGTATATAATTTTCTTTTTATTTTCTTTACATTTTAGTTTTGTTTCTGGATTTAGTTTTCTTATTTTAGATTAGAGTAGTGATCTGAACTGGGATTTCCGAGCTGGATGAATGTATCCATTTTTGTAAATCTGACCCTCTTTAAGATCTAATTGTTTTTCTTTTCCAATACTTCACAATCATTTCTTAGAATTGAAGTTTGCTTGCCCCCATAGACAGGACAACACAAGCCTCCTTCAAAGTAATCGATGCACAATCTGAAGTTTAATTAGAATTCTCCCTCTCCTTGGTCAGAATCTTAGCTAACACGGGATCGAGATTGTTTTGCTGAATTGAGACAACACCTCTAAACATTAAACTGATACATCATCCAATTAATCCTCACACCATGAGTAAATTAGTGATCTACCACAGTAATCATTTAGAGTTCATTAGTTCCATAACATTAATCTAACATACCCCCAAGTAACTGCTCCATACTCTCAGAAATCTCTATCTTGGAAATCAGAGCAAGATACGACCCTTTTCTGGGTACAAGCTACTAATATAAAAAATAGTTCACTACATGAACAATACCGATTAAATCAATCCAATTCTCAAAACCCAAAACAATCATTTAAATGCTACAAATCATAACTCGAACACCTAGCCTTTCGTAGCTTAGTAGCTATCTTGGTTCACAAACATTAACAACTAGTTGGCCTAACAAATTCGTTGAAGTTGTAAACTAACTGAAGAAAAAGGGATTCCAGAAATAAATTCCAGAAAATAGTTCCACAAATAAACCTAAAAAAACATTGAAGATCATACATAAATGGAACTAAGTATTCATTGATCTTAGCAGAAATTACAACTTCGAGATCCTAGAAAAACCTTGGAAGATCGGACATAAATGGAACTAAGTATTCATTGATCTTGGCTTAGAGTACAACTCAGATCGATTATTCCAATTATAGGAAAGAAAAATAAAATAAATTACAAAGAGAAGATAAGAAAAGAAAAGCGACATACGATAATCTCTCCAAAAAAAAATCTCTCTCTTTATACTATTCTAAAATGGTGGAATTGCTTTATATTTCTAACTTTTTGTCCCACACAAGGCTTGTTATTTATAGCCACAATAAATGATGTTGGGCTCGTCAAGGTTGATGACGTGGGTTGCGTGCGGGCTCAGTGGCGACTTTTGTCGTGACATAGTTGGTCTATGTCGCGACATGTACTTCCCTCTGTTTTGGCTTGTCTTTGTCATGGCTTGATGAAGCTGTCGTAACATTTATTTTCTTAAGTATGTCACGACATAGTTTAATTATGTCGCGTACTAAGCATTGAAACAGCTTGTGATTGTCGGACATAGAAATAACTTTGTGTTCATAAGTTCCATGCCTTGCGGTGTCAATGTTTGAATGGTTTGTTATGACATAAGGACTCTGTCATGACATACGACCTCATCTGTGCTAGCCTAATGCGGCCCGAGTTTTCTATGTCGGAACAAAACTTTCTTTCCTTCTCTTTGTTATATCATTGACACGGATGTTCTATAATAAGTGACAGGTGTTCCTATGTTGTGTCTGGAATTCACTTCCTTAAACTAGTTTTATGTCCGCGACATAGGTTTGAGTAATCACGACATAATTTTCCCCCTTTTACTTTGGTTTATGTCGTGACATAAAAAACCTTTGTATAACAATATGCAGTTTTTATGTCGCAACAATTCTTTCTATGTCACGACATAGTTCCAGTGTTTCTTCGGGTGCACTTCTCGAGGTATGTCATGACATAAAATTTGAATGTCGCGACATAAAATCTGCTAGTTGCTTAAAACTATGTCGCAACATAATTCCTATGTCCCAACATTTTATACATGTTCTTTAGCTTATGTCACAACATAGTTGTAAAATGTCGCGACATGCTGTATTCTATATAGCCCATTTTTGCTGCTTTTTTCTTGCTTTTCTAGCTTCTTTTCTCTAAATTCCTGCAAAACACACATTTGGGTGAATATTCCATAATTTGACATTTAAATTGGACATTAAGCCTTCAAATATTCATGAAAAATGGGCTTAAAATTATATGAGTTTTAGACTCATCGGTAGGGTCCAAACTCCTGCAAATGGGAGAAGAAGATCAGACGGATCGGGGATTCTTAGTAGGAAGGCGATCCCGTTGCAGGGGAAGAGAGAAGTTATTCGTGGACTCAAATTGCTCAAGGTTGCGAGTTGCAGTTGGGATGTCAGGGTGAAGAGTAGGGATTACCGCATTCTACAAGATTGCATTCTCCTCCCACACAGGCTGATTGGCGACCAAACGAGCGGCTAGCGTTGGTGGGATTCTTCTTGATCCCTCGGCAGCAGTTCAGCGACATCAGCGGATTGCTCACAGTGTAGACTCGGAGTACGGAAGGAGGAATTCATCCCATTGGACTTGTTGGAAGTGAGCTTTCGACATTCTTTGATTTCTAAATCAAAATTTGACCGTAGTGAACTCTTCTCCTCATCTTCTTGGATATGGTTAGATTAAATTGCTTTGACATCCAAGCTTAGATTTTGGCCGTGATGATTTATTCTTATAGTCTTCTTGGACATGGTTAGATTCGATCCTTGTTCAACATCTTCTTCCTTAACTTCATCTTCCTCAATTAAGGCAAATGCTTTTTGGTTAAGACATTCAGAGTCAATATGCCCCAACCCTTGGCACTTAAAACACGTCTTTGACTTAGAAGCCAATTCTTGTAGTGCTTCACTCTTTACTTGAGTGTGGGTAGTTTTCCTACCACTAGGATTCCAAGAATTAGAACCCTCAACAAACCCTTCATTAGCCACACTCTTTTAGTTGTAGTAGAGTTTCCATACTTTTAGTCCCGACCTTCAAAGCAAGTTTCATCGCATCTTGAAGACTATTATGGATGCGAAAAATAACTCTAGCAATACAGATCTTAAACCAGCAATGTAGTGGTGGGCTATGCATATTTCCTCGGCCTCTTGCAAGTCTCCTTTGATAATCAAGTTTACAAACTTAGCGGAGCTCTCCTCCCACCTCAAATCATTGCTTAAAGTTCTGAATTTTGAGGTAGATGTCTTGGCAGTGGTTAAAGGAAGGTACTTCCTTTTTAGTTCTTTCTTCATCTTTCCCAGTTTGAATCTTCTTTACCATCTCTTTCCGCGTTGTCTCTTCATGTTTTCCACCAAATAGAAGCATTCTTGCACATCTTTGTAGCCACCAACTTCACTTTTTCACGTTCGGGAATCATAATACTCAGACATGCTCCACCATATTAAGCCAATCGAAAATTCATCGAGGATCCGTCGCTTCCATCGAATTACGGAATGTTAAATTTTGGATTGAATCTAAAGCCTTCATCATAGTTACCATGCCTCTTATAGTAATCTTCATTACGGTAGTAGCAATCATACCTCCCCATGTGTATAGTCTCGTACATACATACGCTAGCTTTCTTGTGCCCCAAGAAACCTTCAAGTTGACTAGGCTGCAAAAGCTCCTCATAAAAATCATATTTTTCCTCCTTGGCTAGTGAACGACTCAAACCGTATCTAGAGATCTTGTCTCTAGCATCAAGCACACCATTTAGTTTATGATCAGCCATCAATCCATGAGCTCTGATACCACTTTGATGCAACGTTGGGACCGTGATGGATGATCCAGAAGTTTAGGTAAGTCAAAATATGGGTTTGGGGTAGTTTTCTTGGGCCAAAATAGGTTATGGACGAATTTTTGGAGATTTTCTAAGTTAAGAAAGGTGAAATTATGGTATATAAGGGGAAAAGGGGTATTTAGGAAGGTTTTAGTAGTATGGAACAAGATTTGGAAAGTTTTGGGTTGAGGTTGAAATTTTGGTTATGGAAAGTTTAGAGAAAAGATGAGATGGTGAGGGAAAGTAGAGTTTGCACAAGAGTGGTTACTTACCGGGTTAATGAAACGATCCACACAAGATAGATGACGGAGTGAAGGCGCCACAATCAACTATGGACGGGTTGATTGATAAAAGCGGGCAGAGACCGCCAGGAGTCCACACAGGTACCGAGAAGCCACGAACTCGTCCCCGAGGGTCTTGAAGATGAAGGCAAGAAACTCTTAAGAAATTTGAAAATATTATTAAACTTGGTAATTTGTCAAAAAGACTACATTAGGGTATATCATGGCCCCTTACTTTCTAAAATCAAATAAAGAAACTCCTACTTTAATTAGGAAAAGAAACTTTTAAATTACAAAAGCAACTCTTAAAAGCAAACTTTCTAAAATAAATAAAGCAAACTTTAAATAATAAAGCAACTCTAAAATAAATAAAGCAAATCTTCCTAAAATAAATAAAACCAGCTTTCTAAAATATTAAACAAAATCATTCTCAAGATAAACAAATCTTGGAAAATCTCTGTAAATCTTTCTAAAATAATATCGACTCCATCAAAGGTTTGTCCCAGTCGACCACGTTTTTGCTGCCAAGGCTAATGAGGTCAAAAGGTTTTCACATGTATTAATGCGTCTTGACCTCCCAGTCAATTCTTCACAATAATTGAGACTGGGCAATGTTTGGTGTGTTTATAGAAACTCTTGCATCTGGCGGCAATGTATGCCCAACGGTGTGCGACATGTGTGGAGAGTGACATCACGATTGCTACAATGTGCGACATCGCCACAACATCAATTGAAATAGATAGATCAAAGTGCATATTATCCGATATCAGCCATGTTTGGTTGACATCACTCAAGGTGTGGAACTCGGAATTCAATGTTCTGACATGAGCGGTATTCGATGTCACGACATCAACTCATTTATTTGTGACGGTTGAACAATCAAAACTCTGGTGCAATGTCGTGACATCGAGTTAATCTACAATTGTTGCATCTTAAATGTCAGCGACATCATCACGACATTGCCTTTACATTGTTTGAAGTAAAGTAGAAATTACCAATGTTAGGACGTACCACATTTGTCGGTAGCGACATCAGCCAGAAGCGAACATTAGAGAATAAACTTGCAATGTTGCGACATCGGTCGATGATGTCGGCGACATCATATCAACATCCAAGGTGGTGAGACCAACTCAATGTCACGACATCATCGCAGCAATGTCGCAACATCATCCACGATATTGATAGAGGGCTCCAGAACATCAAGTGTTTAATGTCGCGACATCACAGTTCCAATGTTGTGACATCAACTGAAGCGCTCAAAAGGGAAGATGCAATGTCATGACATCGGATCAACAATGTCGCGACATCAGATCAAAGCAATCAAGGTGAAACTTAACGGACCGTCCGCGACATCAAGTTAGCAAATGTCGCAACATATTTGAAATGATCATTGCAAATCAATGTTGCAACATCAACATGACATCAAAACCGATTTCGAGCCAATGTTGCTGACACGGGGATAACCCACAACATAGAAGTTTTGATGTCGCGATGATGTCGTGACAGTGCCAAGACATCAGTACTAAGGCAAGATTTTTCTTGGGCTTTTCGAACGCCGTAATTGTCACCTCATTTTTATGGCCCAAGCCCAGAGCCTATAAATAGAAACTTCTAGGGAGTAGTGCAACAACTTCCAACCGCTTTTCATCGAGTTTTTATGCTTTTTGGAAGAGCTGAAGTCTCATTGTATATAATTTTATTTTTGTTTTTGTTTTTTATTTTCTTTACACACATTTAGTTTTGTTTAAGTTTAGTTTTCTTATTTATTTTAGATTATAGTAGTGATGTTTGAGCTGGGATTCGAGCTAGATGAATGTAAATCAAGCTCAATTTATGTACGAACTGATGGATTACGGTAATTTTAAAATTCATTTTTCTTCAGTTTTTATTACAATTTCAATTAATTTGTTTAATCAACTAGTCATTGTCATTTATGATCCAGATTTGAAAGGCTAAGCTCCCTTTGGGAAGAATATGTTGTTGGGATTATTGTTTGTAATATTTTAATGTTGTTTGGGTATAAAAACTAGAGTGATTGTAGTATTACTCACATTGAGCTGTTATATCGAGTGTTTGGTACCCCGAAAAGATGTATCATTGCTCACGATTTCCAAGAATCCCCTCCCAGTGACACGAGAGATGGACTACTTGAGCAAGATCGGTCGCGGGGGTAAGTACACGATATTATTTGAACTAATGCACTCTTTAGATCACTATGGTATGCCACTGGTGATGTTCTAACCTTTGACACCAAGGTTCCATCCTTGGGTGATAGCAGGAGTGTGTTCCCAAAGGTATGATTCGCTCCTTGTCTAGTAGTTTAATTACAGAGGGTTTCCTCAATTGATAAGAATAATTTCAATCCGATTGTTAAGTAAGATTCTAATAAGGAGGAGAATTCTTATCTAATTGATGATGAATACCAATTAATTTGGAGGGCATTACCTTGTCTATGTGGCGACAATTTCAGTCATAAGAGATGGCTATGAAGTGCGAGAAGAGGCAAGTCGAGATCTTGAGAGAATGATCTCTGTTGCTTTGAGACCAGTAGAGATAGAAATGTGGTAAGCTGGAGAGTGAAATGTGTGGTGTGAGGAGAAATCTCAATGCTACACTACCTTGCTCTTGGACAATTCCAATGTTCATGTCCCATACTTTATATTTTTTTTGGAAACTTGCAAAGTGATGGTCCACAACATAATTTCATTTCCGGTGTTATTTTGAGTCGATAAACTCTCTAATTCATGTATTTTCAGAACTAACTATCTTTTTATTCAATTTATTTTAGAAAGATAATCATCTCACGAAACTTAAAGGTTCAAATAGTGATGATCTTGAGTAGTATAGTTAATCTTTAGATTTTCAAAATCAATCCTCTTGGGAATGATATACGGACTTAAAAATCCACTTTATTAGTTGTATGACACATTGCACTTGAGTGATTTAAACCAAAACTAATTTTAATTGAAATTGTTACTTACCTTTGTAGAAAACATATTTTATATATTGAGTCTCAACAAGTTTTTGGCATAACTTCTAGGGATTGAATAATCTCTGGTGGCAGTGCTAAGAATCAATCGTTTTTTGTTTATGTAAAAATCAGTCAACATTGGACCTTTGGGGGAAGACCAAATTCAAAACCATAAAGGTCTTTTGGCCCAAAAGTATTACAATATCACACAAATGTGAAGAGGGATAGGTCCATAAGTTTCTAACAAAATATTTTGCAAGCACTTTTAATTAATAGTTTACAATATCTCATCTTGGTACCCCAACATGTATTCCTTTGAACCCAATTCTCATCTCTTAGATAAAATTAATTTCAATCTTCATTCTTGGCACTAATTTCTCCCCTGCTTTTAGCCTATATTCCAGCCAGCTAGTAAGCTGTTACAAGGTAAGCTGTTACACCCGGCAAATTTTAGGGCTTTTTAATTTGTGCTACAGAGATGATTTCTAGCGCAGTCCACTTTCTCAAATCTAAGGTTCAATATTTAGATCGAATTCTCAATTCTAAATATAAGTTTGATTTCTATTTTTTAATTTTTTAATTTTATTAAGTATAAATAAATATAAGAAAACATATATATGATGAACAATTTTTTGTAAAACATTGAACTAACAAAGATACAATTATTCAGTCTCACATTGCATGGGGAGTGAAAGGTGAAGGTCCATAGATGAAAGATTTAAACTTGATATTATAGTGACTTTTCTTTTGAGTACATATGCCCAATAGAAGCGCAAAATTTGGACATGCTAGTAGGAAGTCATGTGTGTACTACTATGGAAATAACCAAGTTTCACCTGTAGGCTAGGCGAGATATTAAGGCATGGAAGTGATAGAGAACATGGCCATTAAAGAGGATTATAGAAAAATTAAAATCTCATTCCTTGAACCAATCAGAGATAAATCCTATCTAGTAAATACATATACACACAAGATTTAATTTAGGAAAAAGAAATAGTAAACAGGTAACCAAGAGAGCTGATTACAAACTGTAACCAGAAATCTAGGCCACTAAAATGGAAAAGCAAAAATCAGTCAAAGAATTATTAGCTATTAGGAAATTAGTCGTGGAGCAGATTGCCTACTAGCTATTGGAGCAATTTGCCTTGAATCAAAATTTCCTTGTTGATGAGAATCATATTTGGTATTATGAAGGATATTTTGATTTTCTGCTTCTTCATAATTGAGCAAATTGCCTTGTATCAATATTCCACTGTGGTGAGAATCATATTTAATAGGAAGGTTATTTTGATTCTCTGCGTCTTCACCCTTTTTCAGATTGGAGGAAGAGAGAGCATGAACTCCAACTTGGTCACGTAAAATTTGAAAGGCAACTTTAGCTAATGGTTTAGTGAAGATGTTGGCTGTTTGTTGAGAATAATGCACAAATCTTGTAACCAAGCTTCCGAGAGCCACTTTCTCTCTTATAAAGTGATAATCAATGGCAATATGTTTAGATCAAGGATGGAAAATGGGATTTGAGTCATGTATAATGCATAGAATTAATGAAAAGAACAATTGTAATTAGTTTGATGCAATTGTTACCGCCAAACTTGATGAGAAGACTTTGCACAACAGAGTGTCGTTACTCGTCTAAAGCATCATTATCTGGCGAAAGTGCATAAGGTGGTCAAAAGGGTCTGAAACCATCATACATTTGGAACTTTGGCAAGGTGAAGTGAGGCGAAGCACGAGTAGTTCAAGATGGGAGGGACAAATGGGGATGATGACATGTTGTCACGCTCGTAATACGAGGTGTTGACCAAATTTTCCTACGACTGCAAGGTAACTAAAGTCCCACAGCGATGCAAAACTTGTTGACGATTTTGTATAGACTAATCCATTTATTCTTGTTTTATCTACGAAATACCAATGATGAGTCTTTTGCCTAATAAATTTGTCCTTGTTTTGGAATTTGAAATTTCTACCTCATGGTTTTTCTATATCTAAAACAGATAAAATGCATATTGGTTTAAATTAAATCATTTGAGTGCCTGAGTCATATAAGTAATAAAGTGGACAATTAAGTCGAGTTATCGATTTCCCATAGAGATGGATAAGATAATCTAAATATCAACTACCCTACTACTCCAAGGTCCTCACTATTGAACTAAATTTCCTAAAGATGGAAAATGGCCCAAAGCGAAATGACAAAATCTAAATTAACATAAGAAAAACAGTAAAAATAGTCTGAAATAACAGATTTACTAAGATGTGATCCAAACACTAGGAATGGGATCGGTATTCCAATCATCAATTTGCAGCAGGTTCTTTTGAAAACAGATATTTGTTATGGGTTTGAATCTCGAACTTGTTCAAGAGCAAAGTAGTATAGTTTGGATTCCTCCATACACTATACATTTCACTAATGAGAGAACCATATTCCGTTCCAAGACAAATGGGTCTAATCAATTACTTGTAAAATCTGACCCTCTTTAAGATCTAATTATTTTTCTTTTCCAATACTTCACAACCATTTCTTAGAATTGAAGTCTGCTTGCCCCCATAGACAGGACAACACAAGCTTCCTTCAAAGTAGTGATACCACGATGCGCAAGTTGAAGCGAAATTCTCCCTCTCTGATCGGAATCTTAGCTAACATGGGATCGAGATTATTTGCTAAGCCCGAGCGAGCACCTCTAAACATTAAGCGATACATCATCCAACTAATCCTCACACCATGAGTAAATTAGTGATCTACCAAAGTAATCATTCAGAGTTCATTAGCTCCATAACATTAATCTAACATACCCCGAAGTAACTACTCCATGCTCTCATAAATCTCTATCTCTGTGTCACTCAGAGGGCCTCTTGGAAATCAGAGCAAGATACAGCCCTTTTACGGGTACAAATACTAATAGCCAAAAACAGTTCACCACATGAACAATAACGATTAAATCAATCCAGTTCTCAAAACACAAAACAATCATTTAAATGCTACAAATCATAACCCGAACACCTAGCCTTTTTCTCAGCAAGAGCTTAGCCTTCCATCATTGGTTCACAAACATTAACAACTAGTTGGCCAAACAAATTCATTGAAGCTGTAAACAAACTGAAGAAAAAGGGATTCCATAATTAAATTCCAGAAAATAGTTCCATAAATAATCAGAAAAACCTTGAAGATCAGACATAAATGGAACTAAATATTCATTTATCTTAGCTCAATAGTACAACTCAGATCGATTATTCCAGTTCTAAGAAAAGAAAAATAAAAGAAATTACAAGAATATAAGAAAAGAAAACGACATACGATAATCTCTCAAAAAAAAAAAAAAAAAATCTCTACTCTACTGCTACTATTCCTAAAATAGTGGCTACTTCCTCCTTTTTTGCCCCTTCTCCTCATTTTCTTAACTTTTTGTCCCATAAGGCTTGTTATTTATAGCCCCAATAAATGATGTTGGGCCTAAAATCAAGGCTGGTGACGTGGGTTGCGTGCAGGCCCAATTGACGACTTTGTCGCGACATAGCAACCTCTGTTTTTGGCTTCTGTCTTTGTCGTGGCTTGATGGCTTTGTCGCAACATTTTATTTTCTTGAGTTATGTTGTGACATAGTTTAATAATGTCGTGACAAAGCTTTGTTGAGCTTAAACATTATTGTCGCGACATGAAATTACTTTACGTGACATAAGTTCCATGCCTTCACGGTGTCAATGTTTTAAATGGTTTATTCTGACATAAGGACTCACAATGCGACATAAATTTTTCCAACTACGTGCTAGGTTCTACTCTGTAAACACAGGAAGAATTCGAATTTTCTTAAAGGTAAAAACGGTAATTTCGGTCAAAATCAAAATTTTCTAGATCTCGGATGTGAAAACAAACTTCACCATTGGAATGGAGTCTCGCGAAATCTAGCTACCACATAAATTTCGGTGAGATTTCGAGATGAGTGAAATTTCACATTTTGGCGCCAGGGTGTCGGGTGCCTTAAAGCGGCTGTGTGAGAGACATGTGATGTGACAAAGTCACCTACTACATGTGCCCACATGTGACACATGTTGCATGGTAGAGAGGATGAGATGGATGGCTCCAATTATACTGAATGTCAAAATCAAAACTTAAGGGACATGATGGGAATTTTGGAATGTTTAATGAGAATAAGACAAACGAATAGTTGTCTTCTCAAAGAAAAACAAGAGAAAAATCGGCAGTAAGGTGCAGTGGCTAAGATTTTGGAGTTTTAGCAAGAAAGAGCTTCTTCTCTCTAGATTTCTGGCCGTCCGGACCATCGATTCTCGACGGAGCAAGAAGTAAAACTGTTCTACGCGGTAAGGGTTACGCGTGGACACCGATTTTGTGGAGTTCCAACAACTCCAAAAGGTAGGGATCTTTTCCTACTTGTGTTATTTTTTGGCTAAGAGCCATATATATGGTTGGGGATGTTCTAAGGCTTGGATTAAGCGGGTGTTTCGATCTCAAAACATTTTGAGCCAGGAGTGGAAAATCCTCATTGTTGTGGCTAGTGAGCAGTGCCAATCGGGGGTTTCATTCCGTGAATAGTGACGTGATTTTGGTGTGATTGTAGTGTTGAGTGATTCAAAATGAATGCATGCTTGTTAATTAGTAGTATCATGAGCTAATTTGGTGTTATTGATTGTGAATTTGCATAGCATGATTTATGTGGATTAATTATGTTAGTATATACATGTTTTATACTTAGCATGAGTTTGTTGGGATTACGACATCATGCATTCCATATGCACTAGGCACCCTAGAATATTAAGGTGAGTGCATGACATGAAATTGAAAGAAAAACGAAAATGTTTGTGAAAGGAATTTCAAGGAAGATTTTCCAAAGAATTGCCTTGGAGAGTCGTCTAACAGATCACTTCGGATGAGGACCATGACTGTTTCGGAGCGTTATCTAGCAATTCGCCTCGGAGGGTAGTCCAATATATTTTACCGAAACTCGGTAGCAAGTTTTTGAGAACAAAAAGCTTTTGTTTTGAAAACTGGATATTTTACTCGCATTCGGCTTAGGCATATGTGAGGGAGTTGGTGATGACTCGGGGCATGGGATTGGTCATATAGACATTTGAGTATGTTCATGTAATTGCTTGGATATGATTGTTTTCCATGCATGTGCACTTAGGTGGGGAGTAACCCACGTAGGAAATTTTCACTACTAGGCTTTGCTCACCCTGTCGAGGGATCACTATTTCAGGTATAGGGAATGTACAAGAGGACGACGCTCACTAGGGGCCGCGTTTAGAAGAAAGCAGGGTTGTGGCTTTGGTAGAGACTTTTGTATAACATGTATTAGAAATTGTAAATCTTAATATATGTGGAATTAAGAGTGATTTATTAACTCTTGAACTATTGTATATAGTTATTATATATTTTTGTGAGTATTGATGCATGGGCCCAAGTGGCTATTTTACTCGCATGTGGACCCGGTGTGGTCGTTGTTGATTGTTGGGATAGGTTTTGTACCTTGGGTAGAGCTCCCCGTATAAAGGAGACTACGCGTTTTAAATAGTAGTGTCGGGTTCTGACGTCGTGGCTGTCAGCGGGTTGGGTTGTCAACGGACCCACGGTTTTGGGGCGTCACGACGGTATCGAGCTAAAGGTAAGCGATTACCTTGGGAGCTCGGTGGGTGTATCCATAACTAGTCACGATACCGACTTCACGGCTTGGTATCGAGCTTAAGGACTATAAATGCAGGAAGCAATGTCGGATGCTAAAGTATGGCTTAGTAATAAGTTAGGTATACGATTACCTAGGACTTGATGGGCACGGGTTAGATCACGCATTCCTTGTGCACTTTGATGATTGATGTGTGATCATGTGTTGTATGGTGTTGGGTATGAATTGTGATTGAAGTGTATGTAGCGAATAGCATAGGAAAGATGTTGAACACTAGGGTCGAAGGCGTCAGCCTTAGGTGTTAAATTTTGGACAAAATGGTCCGAGTCAAATGAAAAATGATGTGAAGAAATTTTTTTTTTTTTTTCTAAGAGTTTTCTGATGTGTAAGCTTTGGAAAAAAATAAATAGATAAAATAAATTTTAATAAATTTATTTAGTTTCTTGGAAAATGAAAAAAAAAATAAAAAAATATATATATATATATATATATATATATATATATATATATATATATATATATATATATATATATATTAAAATTTATTTAGTTTCTTGGAAAATGAAAAAAAAAAATATATATATAAATATATTAGATTTGTTTCTAGTACCTGGGAAAAAAAATGGTGTGAAAAAAAAAAATCGCACTCGAAGCAAGGCGGATGTTCCCGCGGCTGGAGTCCACTTGATACAGGGATTGTATCGTGACACAACGATCTTAGACACGAGGAATTTGGGCCCGCGACACGGCCCGCCATGCCCACGACCGCGGCGAGAGACCACAACATGGCCAACTGCGGCGCCAGAGCGTGCGACGGCCTTCGCAGGGCGTGAAGACGGCTGGCGGCTGGCGGTGGAGTGTCGCTGATACAAAGTTTTGTATCGACGGGAGCGGGCAGCGTTGGGGGTGTGTCATGTCTGATCTTTGTATCGTGATATGCGGGCGATCTGGTTAGCGAGGCGTGTCCACGTACAAAGCGATTTAATATTGTGTGAGCGAAGCAGGCCTTTGGGCATGTCGCGAGACGGGGCCCGCGACACGGCGCACAGTGTGCCGCGATCTGACAAGCTGGCTCATTCGTCCAGCGGTAGCCAAGAGGCCCGCGATATGGTAGGGGGCTGCGACCGCGGCGGTGCTAGGCACGCAACACGGCGCCCGGTCGCGCGCAAGACCGCGATCTGCGACATGACCCGGCCCAGGCGTAGTGCGCGCGACTGTGCGCATAAGGTTGGGCGAGTGTGCACACGGTGCACGGGCTTCGGTTTTGACTAAGTGCAGCATTTTTGATCCTTTGTTCATGAATACTGTTCATGAGCATTGTTCACAAGGTTTTAAAAATAATATGTAATAAATCAAATCAAATGAAATAAAATCTTTTAAAAATGAAATTTTCTAAAATAAAATTTTGTTGCATATGATTTAATATACTGAATTATTGTCTTGCATTACCTATGAATGCATGGACATAGTGTATGAAATAAATGTTTTCTGTATATGAATAGTGTCTCGGGGCTGTGTTTACGCCTTAGAGACACTGCATTGAATATTAACTTGCCATTTGACATGTGTAGATGGCTAGTAGAGGGCGAGGACGTAGAGGGCGTTCACGGGGTACTGGTCAGGCACCACCAGTATTTGACCAGCAGGCCTTTGTTGAGGTACATGGGATTCACATTTCTTCTTTATTACAGGCTAGTCGTGGTAGCGGGGAGGTTCGAGGTAACCTCCAAGGTTTAGGAGCATCATCCTCGGAGCATTCACGGGGGAGGGAGATCTGATGGTGCGGTCGAGGTGTTAGAGGCGTGGAGTTACCTGCAACACGGCCGAGACAAACCCAGGCGTGTTCAATTTGGGGTGAGGCCCAGTATGGTGGGCCGGGCAAGACCTCTTGAGACACAGAGGCAATGACACAGGCGAGTTCTAGAATTCATGGGTAAAGTATTTTCAGATCTTTACTTTCGTCACGCGGCTTCGGGAGTTCTAAGGCGGAAGCGAAAGACGATATTTGTGATGGATTATGTGGCTAGATTCACGAAATAGCGTTTCTTGATGGCTACGTGGCCATGGATGGCTAAAGTCGAGGAGATTCGAGAATGGGCTAAAGTTGTCCATTCGAATTCGGGATGTAGGACTTCTCTATAGGACATGGACTCCATGGTTGGGACAACCACGACCATAGAGGGAGATCGAGATGCTCGGAGCCTTTCGGGATGCGGGTGTTAAATGCTTGAAGGAAGGAGAGTCAGTCTTCTCTAGTTCGGGAAAAGCCGAGGGCTTAGTTCCGCGTGGGTTCGGGGCCCGGCCGTCGAGCGAGACGAGATCGGGGTTGTCGTCGAGCGGACGGATGATGTGCTATCATTGCCGGCTAGCCGGACATATGAGGAGGATTGCACAGAGGCGGGGATCCACGAGTTTCGGGGCGGCCGCAGTCCCGATCAGCGGTAGAGACCAGAGAGGATGATATATTCCTCCGCGTTGGCTTGGTATAGGCGAATGAGCCGGTTTGGAGTCTCGGGAGAGGCTGCAAGGGCACCTCCCGGGTTACCTGGCGGGCTAGAGAGGCGAAATATGAGATGAGGTAGAGGGCCCAGGCCACGTGCGAGACGTCGGGGAGTTCGGGGGCATGTACGCACCATCACACCAGGTTGAGTCGTGGATCAGCGATTATCACGAGAATGCGTTTTCGCTATCTACTTTATGGAGCAGAGTGTTATTTGATTCTGGTCTTTGTCCGCATTTCATTCATTGCTACATAAGTTGTGATAGGACTTAGAGGTTGAGACCTTAAGGAGCCTTGTATGAGTTCTCCTAGGATTAGGGCGAGAATACAGGGATGATATGTCGTGGTTGTGAGTTAGAGATCTCGGGGGACTCTACTCACGGTGGACTTGGTCATGGACATGTCGAGGAGTTCTATGTCATCACAGGGATGGTTGTGACTTACGAGGTGGAGTCCTCGATTGTGGCGTGGGAGAGTTCACCAGCACGGGAGGTACTCGTGTGAGTATTTTGGAGACCAACCGCGATATTTTACTTACTAGGCGGTGTGAGTCACAGGTGTCGGGGACAATTGGTGGGTTGGCTAAGCAAGGCCCTACCCTGAAGGGCGAGGTGAGACGGGACTTGGTCTACCTCGATGGTTTGTGAGTGCGGGGATGTTTTTGGATGAAGGCTGGGATTGCCTCCATGAGAGGGTTGTAGACTTCGGTATCGAGTTACACCACTGAGTGCCCGCCACATCCTCTATGACTCAGCATAAGATGGCACGGTTGATTCTGGGAACTTCGAGTCCAGCTATAGGAGCCCTAAGACTGAGGGTTCATTAGGTAGGCACTTCACCATAGGGCTGTCGGTTCTATTTGCAAGAAGAAGGACAAGACCCTTATACTATGCATTGATTACAGATAGTTGAACAGGGTTACGATCAAGAATCGGTACCCATTGTCGAGGATTGATGACTTATTTAATCAGTTAAGAGGAGCGCGAGTTTACTCCAAGATAGACCTTCGCACTGGTTACCATCAGTTGAGGGTTAGGGAGACAGATATCCTTAAGACAGCATTCAAGACACGTTATGGGCACTTTGAGTTTATAGTGATGCCCTTTGGATTGACGAATGCGCCTACAGCATTCATGGACCTCATGCATAGGGTGTTCCAACCGTATCTAGATCAGTTTGTCATAGTCTTCGTGGATGACATTTTGATCTACTCCCAGTCAGAGTGGGAGCATGAGTATCATTTGAGGATTGTATTACAATTGTTGAGAGACCATCGGTTATGCGCGAGTTGATAAGTGCGAGTTTTGGCTTCTTGGAGTGAGGTTTTGGGACCGCGTGGTGTCGATGTCGAGCGTGTCGGTGTGGACACAGGAAGGTTGGTCGTGATGAGTTGGGAGAGGCCCAGGTCAGTCTTCAAGATACGTAGTTTCTTGGGATTGGCTGGGTATTACAGGAGATTCATTTGAGGATTTCTCGATTGGCGGCACTATGTGAGATTCACGGAAGGAAGTCGAGTTTGGTGGGATGGCCCGTGTGAGGCATTCGAGTTGAAAATGAGGCCGCGGCTCTGTCTTATTAGTCTCGGACGGGACGGTACACAATGTATGTGATGCCTCGGGCGGGCGGGATATGTTTGTTTGATCCGAGAGAGTGGTAGCTTATAGTTCCGTCGAGTTGAAGAATCATGGCGAAATTACCCCACACAAACATGGAGTTGTGTGATGCCTTGAATTTTAGGCGCCACTGCTTATATGGGAGTTCGAGAGTGTATTCATACCATAAAAGTCTAAGAAGAAAGTATATATTTTCACGCGCGGGACAATATTTCAATATACGAGGCAAACGCAAATGGATGGAGTTCCTAGAAGGATTATGACTTCACTTGCGTACCACCTGGTAAGGCAAATGTGAGTGGCTGATGCACTGTTCAGTCACCGGGAGCATTGGCTAGTATAGCTTCGGGAGTGGCGGATGCTCGAGGCGTGGGTAGTTTGGACTATAGTATATCGGCGAATCGGGGGTACATTGGGAGTTTGGTAGCCACCGGAGGCTACATTGAGAAGAGTGATCGAGTCCCAGGGGCAGGACGCGGAGATAGTGTCCATCAAGGACCGGGTACAGTTAGGTACATGTGATGAGGTTGGGCCGAATCCGCAGCGGATGGTAGTCTTCGGTATGGGGACGGTAGTAGTTCCCGATTGACCCGATTTGAGATAGGAGATTCTCGGGGAGTTTCCTTTGCTCTCGATTTGTTGTGCGTCGGGTGGCACGAAGATGTACCAAGATCTTCGTCGCCAGTACTACTGGAGCTGGATGAAGAGACACGTAGGGGACTTTGTTCGACGATGTCTCACGTGTCAATAAATTAAGGCTAAACACGAAACAAGCGGGGGCTACTTGACCATTGGAAGTGGGTGGAGTGGAAGTCAGGAGCAACGTCCGCGATGGATTTTGTGACCCGAAACCACGGTTGCAGCGAGGCATGATGCGGTATGGGTGATAGTGGACCGGCTCACGAAGTCGGCACATTTTATAGCCTTGAGGATGACCTTCACATTGGAGAGATTCTGCCGGTTGTACATTCGAGAGATAGTCCGGCTACATGGAGTACCAGTATCCATAATGTCGAATAGGGCAGGGTTTGCAGTAGCACTTTGGAAGAGTTTCAAGGCTATGGGCGCCGCAGTGCGACCATGAGTACAACTTTCCACCCGCGGAGCGGATGGTCGATCGGAGAGGACCATGCACGGGTGTTAGAGGACATCTTTGCGGCATGCGTCCTGGATCATAAGGGTAGCTGGGAAGAGCACTTGCCCTTAGTGGAATTCCCCTACAACAACAGTTATCAGGCGAATATACAGATGGCACCATATGAGGCATTGTATGGGAGGCCCTGCAGATCACCGGTATGTTGGATCGAGGTGGGAGAGAGCTCGTGCGGTCACGATCGATTAGAGACACCTTCGAAGGTGAGCGATACGACAACGTCTTCAACCTACCACTTGGCGCTCCGGAGGAGGAGGTTGAGGCCGAGGAAGCTCTGCGTGTACTCGTCGACCCTTAGAGTTCGAGGTTGGTGATCACGTCTTCTTGGAAGGTGATGCCTAAGGAGGAGTGGTCAAGTTCGTGAGCATGGGAAGTTATCGCCGAGTTCGTGGGCCCTTGAGATGCTCGAGAGGGTGACGTTGTAGGCGTCTTGGTTGGCTTTGCCGCCCCGGCATGTCGGGTGTCCACTGCAATTATTCACGTCTGCATTCTCCGGTACCTCGAGATCCGGCTCATGTAATTAGTTGGGGAGAGATTGAGGTTGACAACGGTGGACAGCCGAAAGGGACCGGTGTGCATTTTTGGATAACCGGGATCGGGTTTTCAGCGTAAAAAGACCATGAGGCTAGTGAGGGATGCTATGAAGCTAGTGGAGTGGAGGAGTCAGCGTGAGAGCGAGGACACGACACGGGCCACCTATCATGCTTGTTTAAGGATGAAGGTCGTGGTTTTAGTCAGACTATCTGCCGTGACTAGTTTACAAGCATGGTAGAGTGCATGTTGCATATGCATGTGTTTTCGTAGTGATTATGTATAATTTAAGACGAAATTCTTTTAGAGGGAGAATGTAAAACGGGAAAGATTAATTTTACGAAAAATATGGTAAGAGTAATTCCCGGTCAAAATCCGAAAATTTTCTAGATCTCCGGATATTGGCGGACTTCACTTAGTTAGGTCGTCTGCGAAATCTAGCTACCCCATCGAATTTCGTCGAATTCCTAGACAGTCGAAATTTCACATTTTTCGAGGCACCAGGTGTCAGGTGCCTTAAAACGGCTTATGAGAGACATATGATGTGACAAAAGTCACCTACTACATGTACCCATGTGACATATTTGCATGGTAGAAGGATGAGATAGATGGCTCAAATTGTGCCAAATGTCAAAAATCAAAACTTAGGGACATGATGGGAATTTTTGGAATGTTTAATGAGAATAAGACAAACGAATAGTTGTCTTCTCAAAGAAAAACAAGAGAAAAATCGGCAGTAAGGTGCAGTGGCTGAGATTTTGGAGTTTTAGAGAGAGAGAGAGCTCCTTCTCTCTAGATTTCTGGCCATTCGGACCGTCGATTCTTGACGGAGCAAGAAGTAAAGCTGTTCTACGCGGCGAGGGTTATGCGTGGACACCGATTTTGCGGAGTTATGACAACTCCAAAAGGTAGGGATCTTTTCCTACTTGTGTTATTTTTTGGCTAAGAGCCATATATATGGTTGGGGATGTTACGAGGGCTTGGATTAAGCCGTGTTTCGCTCTCAAAACATTTTGACAGAGTGGAGAAAGGCCCCATTGTTTGTGGCCGTGAGCAGTGCCAACCAAGGTTTCCTTTGTTCATGAATGAAATGGCGTGATTTTTGGTGTGATTTTATGATGTTGAGTGATTCAAAATGAATTGCTTGTGTTTGTTAATTAGCCCATGTGAGCTAATTTGGTGTTATTGAATGTGAATTTGCATAACATGATTTATGTGGATTAATTATGTTAGTATATACATGTTTTATATATTAGCATGAGTTTGTTGGGATTGGCGCCATGCATTCCACTTCTGTAGGGCACCCTAGAATATTAGGAGTGAGTGCATGACATGAAATTGAAATAAGCGAAAATGTTTGTGAAGGAATTTCAAGGAAGATTTTCGAGAAGAATTGCCTTGGAGAGTGGGTCAACGGATCACTTTGGATGAGGACCATGATGTTTCGGACGTTATCCCGGCCAATTCACCTCGGAGGGTAGTCGATATATTTTTTCTTAGAAACTCAGTAGCAAGTTTTCGAGAACAAAAAGCTTTTGTTTTGAAAACTGGATATTTTACTCGCATTCGGCTTAGGCATATGTGAGGGAGTTGGTGAGGACTCGGGACATAGGATTGGTCATGTATACATTCGAGTAGGTTCATGTAATTGCTTGGATGTGATTGTTTGCCATGCATGTGCACTTAGGTAGGGAGTAACCCATGTAGGAAATTTTCACTACTAAGCTTTGCTCCTGTCGAGGGATCACTATTCAGTGCGGGGAGTGTAGCATGCAAGGAGGAAGGCGCTCACTAGAGGTGCGTTTAGAAGAAAGCAGGGTTGTGGCTTTGGTGAGACTTTTGTATAACATGTATTAGAAATTGTAAATCTTAATATATGTTGGATACTTGATGATTTATTAACTCTTGAACTATTGTATATAGTTATTATATATTTTTGTGAGTATTGATGCATGGGCCCAAGTGGCTATTTTACTCGCATGTGGACCCGGTGTGGTCGTTGTTGATTGTTGGGACAGGTTTTGTACCTTAGGTAGAGCTCCCTGTACAAAGGAGACTACCCGATTTTCGTGAGTGGTGTTGGGTTACCCGACATCCACTAGTATTCCGCAGGTTGACGGGTTATCAACGGACCCTCGATTTTGGGGCATCACACTATAGTGTGAGTTTCTATCTTGGGACAAACTTTCTTCTTTTTGCTCTTTGTTATGTCGTGACACAGATGTTCTATGTCACAACACAAATGTTCTATGTCGCGACATAATGCACTTCCTTCAGCTTAGTTATATGTCGCGACATAGGTTTGAGGTGTCGCGACATAATTTTCTGCTTTTTGTCTTGTTTTATGTCGTGACATAAAAAACCTTTGTCGCAACAATCTTCTGGTTTTGTGTCACAACAATTCTTTCTATGTCACGACATAGTTCCAATGTTTCTTCAAGTGCTCTTCTCAAGGTATGTCACGACATAAAATTTGAATGTTGCGACATAAAATCTGCCAGTTGCTTAAAACTACGTCGCAACATAATTCCTATGTCAAACATTTCTACCTATATTCTTCACAACATGTCATGACATAGTTGTAAAATGTCATGACATACTTCATTTTACGCCTTAGACCATTTTGCTACTTTTTCTTGCTTTTCGGCTTCTTTTCTCTAAATTCTTACTGAAACACATATTTGGGTAAATATTCCATAATTTGGCATTAAATTGGACATTAAGCCTTAAAATATTCATGAAAAAATGGGCTTAAGAATTGAGTTTTAGACTCATCGGTAGGTCGAGACTCTGCAAAGGGAGAAGAGATCGAGGCGATGAAAGTTCTTGGCGAGGCGATCCACGCAGGGAAGAGAGAGTTATTCGTGGACTCGGATTGCTCAAGGTTGTGAGAGACGGTTGTGTCAAAGAGTGGGGTTACTACATTGCAGATTATTATTCTCCTCACACAAGGCTACATTAGTGGCCAGAGCAATGATGCTGTTGGTGGGATTCTTGTTAATCGCCGGCAATCATTCAGACATCAGATTTGCTCTAGTGTGGACTCGGCTGGGTGGGAATTTTCTCCCATTGGGCCCAGGTTGGAAGTGAACATTCTTTTCAACAACTTAGAAAGTGTGGGATTTTGTTTCCCCACGGATCGCGCCAATGGAAGGTTTATTATCCTCACAAGGGTTCTTTGATGTTGAAAAACCCAGCCGGATGCCCCAAGCCAGTGCGTCCCATACATTATACCCATCGTGGGAGGTTACATGGTGGGCGTTTATGAGATAGGCATTTGCTTGTTAACCCTCAATGTCCTTCACGTTACTTATTAATTTAAGTATAGTTATACGTTGGCGTATTTGTAACGCACAGTGGGATTGAATGCCCGCATGCCTTTGTTTGCTTTATTTCCCATGTCAGAAGTGATACGTTTGCTCGTGTGTCAGGTGCATCTGCCTTGATGCGGTGGTTGAGCAGGGGTCACATCCGACCTTCTGCTGCTGGCTTGGGTCATTTGTGACGTCACGTGGGATTTGGATCACCATATGAGTGTTAGTTATCTGTGCCGCATTGCCTGGCTAATCCCATTCTAGATAGTATCTCTCAATTCATCATTGTGAATACTTCTTTATGTAGGAGTTATATGACATACATTTTTATGTGGGATACAAATAGAATGAGAAGTGAAATGTTTCAAAAACAATATTGGTATTATTTATACATTCTTATATAGATCTGTTGCCATCACCTCTGATTTAAACATGTAATTACTTACATATATAGCTCCAATCCATTGATTAGAAGAGAAGTGAACATGAAACCTAGTACTGTTCCTTTAACCAAAGTCTGTTCCATCAGCCATGTATTGGAATTATGGGTTTTTAAACAAATATTGAGATGGCACAGGAAGAAAATGTAAAAGCTGAAGATAAATGAAATATCAGTTTGGTCAGATCATTTTCACCATTTTAAATACTTCTCCAGAGAACAAACTTCTTGAATCCAAGTAGAAGAAAAACAATTTGTGATGCGCTAAAGTATCATAGTATTACTTGAAGAATTTGTCACCTCCACCTTTATTTCCTACTCAACTGCCAGGTACAGCAGTCTCCTGGGTTCTTTGACGAAAATGTAATGTAATCCATTCTGAGACCTTTCAATAAAATAAAATAAAAGTTGATTCAGATCAATAAGGTCAAAAGCAGGCTTTTCAAAAGTGATGAAGTTAAATAATTTGCTCAAGATTTTATTTATCTGTTAATTTTATTTATTTTTTGGGGGTATTCATAACAAGCACTAATGCATTTCTCCCACTAGTGAATACTCATTTTGCTTACATTTTCCACTCTTCTTCAGCCATCTACCAAGAACCTGGAAAAAAAAAGGCACTAAAAACGCAGCTGTTAAATTAATTAGAATATACTTACGCTTTTGTGTTTTCTGTAGAATATTTTATTACATCATAGTATGTTATCATGTAATTAAAGCCCCAAGCGTGACAATCTAATAAAGGAGAATTTGGTAGGGGTGGGTGTATAACCAGAAAAAACGACCAAGATGTAACTGAAAAATCTATATGCCTCATGCTATCTGGCAAAAGTTATAGTAACCGAATTCCCTGTAGTCGCTCAATTGGCGATCAATCTTTAAGGTTTACTCCCTAATAGTCATCGTTCAAGTCTCCATTGAGCTATTGGATTTACTCCATTGTCAGATTCCATGGAATTAATCTAGGTGTGTGCAACATTAAGTGGACACCCATAGTTATTACAAAAGGAAAAAGAAAAAAATAAGGTTATATATAGTAGGCAAAAATAGCTGAGCAGATGACCATTCAGTCGGACTGAGAGAAGATGAAATGTTCATACAGACTTTAATTTGTTGGATCTCAAAAGTAAGAAGTAGTTTAAATTCTCAAAAGACGAATTAAATTTTGTACCTTGTAGCATGTCTTTTCCTTCATTGATGTAACTAAAATATCAAATGGCACCAGGAGTTCCCCCAATTCCCAAACACTTCAGTAGGAAGCCAATATTATAACTAGAGACAATTAAGGTCCCCAATGAAGTGGTCAAGGGAACTCTAGGGGACACTCGATGTCTTCTTTATTCAACTACTTGTGCCTCTACTTGGTGAGCAAATGCCTGATATGAGCCCGCTATTTATAGTGACTTCCTCTCTTAAATTTCACTCAGTACATCATTTTTCTAGGGGGTTGGGGAGGGGGGGATAAAGCTATAGAGAGTGAACCTACCCCCATTGCAGTTGAATGATGTGATTGAGGAGGGAGTGGTGCTCATTATTCCCTTCTGGCCTTTTCTCCCTTTTTTCAGGATATCATTTTAAGCTTTTGGCTACCTTACACCAGAATGTGGTATACCATGCATTAAGTCCTCATAACTTGACCTTCCATTAATAACATCTTAGATAGCCAGAAAGCAACAACAGGTCTCAATATCAGGTATCTTTTGTTTGCCCACTAGGCCTGATATTGTTCCCTTCTCTTCATCTTTAAAGCTAATTCAGGCCAGGTTCAAATTCTACAGTTTCAATTACTGGTTCTCTAGTCATCAGGTCCATTATATCGTCGGTACTAAACTCTACACAGAGATCTTGCACCCGTATAGGGACTAGGGAAGATTAGAGATAGGTAGGTGTTAAGAAACATAAAATTCATATTGAACCAAATCTTTAAGTTTGTGTTTTTAGGAAAATTGGTTCTTTAATATGGTATCAAAGCCAGGTTTGGCAGAAGGACGTGAATTCAAGTCATCTCTCTGCAATTTGAATATTTGTTTCCTATTTGTTTGTTGAAGTCCAAGACTCCGTTTGGTTGTTTGACTCTCCATGAGCGAGTATGATAACTTGAGCTTTTAGGAGAATTAGTTGTTTAACAATAGATTTCATGAAATTTGTTCTGAGCAGTTTAATCATATATAAAAATAGATTTCATGAAAAAATATACATATATAATAGTTCATCCACAGCTGATTTTGGTACTCCTTCAATCATTGTGTTGAACCCAATTCTCATCTCCTGCATTAAATACCAATCCTACATTCTTAGGCCAAAGTATCCATTTTATAAAGTCTTTTGTATAAACATCTATTGGGGTCATATGCATTGTAGCATATTAGGTTGTAGTCCAAATTGATTTGATACATTTTAGATTCTTGGTTTGAATCGATAACTTAATACAATGTCATAGTTTTTGTTGTTGGAAAGCTATCCATTGGTGTGCGCCCAATGTCCTGGCTTATGAGTGTTTATAAGTATGGACAACATCCAATAGGTATGAGGTCTTTTAGGGGAGATGTGTAAAAACAAAACCACGAGGGTTTAGGCCCAAAATGGACAATATCATACTAATGTAGAGATGGAATGGTCCATAAGGTTTTTCAACAAGTGGTATCAAAGCTAGTTGGTTCTGGCTTTAACCGTTTGGGTGGGATTTGAACAAAATGATGTGGTGAGCTTCTGATAAATAGTGTTTCATGTAAGGTGTGTGCCCACGAAGCACTTAATGAGGTAAGAAAAACCTAGTTTGAGGGAGATATTGTGATACTTTGTTCGAGAGGAGGATTGTTAGTGACTCAAAGTCGGGGTTATGAGTTTATAAGTATGGACAACATCTAATTAACTTGAAACCTTTAGGGGAGAAGTCTAAAAATAAAACTATTAGAGCTTAGGCCCAAAATAGGCAATATCATAACAATGTGGAGGTAAAGATCCATAAGGTTTCCAACACTATCAACGTGAACCAGCTCCCTGCTTCTGTTTCTTCCCCGTTCTCAGCCTATATTCTAATAGCTAATTAAGCTTTTCATGGTAATTTGCTACCTGTCGCTGGGTTGTCCAAGGAAAAGTAGACATTCCTAGAAAATTAAATATACAACTGCATGCTAATTCATATCAATCTTGAGATAATATGAGTCATATACATGTTTAAAGTACAAATTTGGGGCCCTTTGCCCAGTCTAAGCCTTCGGTGGCTCAGGCTAGAGATTAAGGTTGAGAGGATTCAACTTAATTTAGGTTGTGTTACATTTTTGTTATCAGCAATTATGTGAGATGAATCCTGTGCTTCTGCTTTAGAAAGATGGTTTCAGATCTATAAATTTATTTTAAGGTAATCAGAAAATTTATTATCTTTAACTGTTTGAGCATTTTTGCACACCTTTTTTTCCATCGGATGTAATAGAGTAACAAGTTATCCCATCCTTTAGGTCTGGTACTCGATCATATTTCAAAATTCACTTCAAAACCGCGAGGGTCATTTCACCTCAAGTTGGTGACATTAAAAGTCTTTTCTTGTACAGAGTTTTGAAGAAGTACATAAAATTTTCACCCTGGGCGGTATGTATTAAAAAGTTGTTTCCCGTACATTTTATATTTATAAATTAAATCACTTCAACTCTTGTATGCCAAGGTTAGCCCGAACATTGTGTCACAAATTAAAGTATATTAAGCATAGTTAATTCACGTGTATTTTTGTCAATAGGGAATTTCTGACCAACATTAAAGTGATTTTGATGATTTTATTGTTATTAAAAAAATAAAAATAAAAATAAAAAATAAATAAAAGAAACAGTGAAAGAAAAAGCACTCAATATTTTTCTTGAATTTGAAATTATCTTCTTGGGGATTATTTCTGAATAATAAATATGTTCTAGATCTTACTGATATGAAAAATGGGTGTGTAATCCACTGTAACATTTAGAGAAAATTTGCTAACATAATTTTATTAGTGAATGATCCAATAATAGTGGCTAATCTAGAGATTAATTGATAAATAATTTGCTTATAGCTGTTACTGATTACATTGTTACTGGATGAAAAATTAGATTAATGACCCCCACCATATGTATGGTTCATGTTCTCAATGAATCATATAACATCTCACCAAGTTCTGCATCAAACGCTAGCTAATGAAAATGTCGGTGATCATAATTTGATTCAGGATCCTAAAATGAATTTGTGACAGATTATGGGAAGTTTGATGATCTTGGGGTTGGTTCTGAGTCCCAATTTACTAGTTCAAATCAGGAATCATTTTTTGCATAAGTAGGTTCTCAGAACTTATGTGAACCCTAATTTATTATATCTGGTGTCTTACAATACATTGACTTTGTAAATAATATATTGCTTCCAACTCTGTCTGGAACATACTAACATTTGTCATAACTGCCATAATTCTTTTTCTTTTTTTTTTTTCAGTTCATGCTCCAAGATTGTTCACTGGTTTACAACTGCCTGGTTTTGCGAACTGCTTTGTCTACAAACTCAGCTTGCCAAAGTTTGGAGCATAGATAGAACTCTTTTTGCTCGTGTCTACCATGGAAGAGATCCAGATGGAGTTTTGATTACAGATAAGTGTAACAAATGAAATTAAGAGAACAAATTGAAACAATATTGCTGGATTAGCATTCCCCAAATAATTTTCTTGATTAAAATGGAATAAAAAGCAGAAAATAAAATTTGTCACCATGGAACCAAATCAAAAGAAACCTATTTGTACCCTATTGTTTCTTCTTACAAATATAAGCCCAACCCAAGTGTGAAGTGTAATGAGTTGTTCCTTCATACAAATAACACATGTTGATGACCGACTAACAGAAGTGCACAGTAGCTTATCCTTTGCTTGAATATGATCCTTATCTTTAAATAAATAAGCACCAATGTAGAAAACCTCGTATGTGAGCTGTATTAATAAACAACACAGCCAACAAGTAATTCAAATAAATTAAAAACAATGAGTTAAACCTTTATCAAGCTTGTAGATGATACTGATAGGGTATTAAATGGAACCAGGAGTTCCCAAACACTTCAGTAGGAAGCCATTAAGGAGTCCCGATGAAGTGGTCAAGGGAACTCTGAGGACTAATGGATTTAATTCTATATGCATGCATCCTTTGTAACTTGCTTCTTGGTTAGTCTATTGCCTAATGAGCCTTGTTTTTATAATTGTGAGTAATTCCAAGGAGGGATAAAGTGAACCTAGTCACACATGTGGTCTAGATGAGACATTGCAGAACCCGGAAGTGATGGGTAGTGTAAGTGGCCATTAATATTCCTTTCTGTCCGCGCATATACTTCGTTTTCACCCTTTTTCTCTCATCTTTATACGGCTTCTATATATACACAGAATCTGGTAGATATGGACTGTAATTACGAGGGCTTCCACTTCAACGCAGATGGGACTAAACAATTACTCAGTCTCAGTAGTCAGTCCATGGATTCATGATGGCATGTTTCATAGTGTATATCTATGTAATAGAAATGCTTTGATATCCATGCATGACAGAAGTTTTTATTTTATTTTTTTTATATATATTCACTTTGCGTATTACAACATAATATTTTGTTCCTCATAACTATGTTTTCATTGGGACTCGAACCCTAGATCCCTCCCCTTCCCTCCCTATACCAACCGTCTGAGCAACCAGTTAAGCCACGTCTTATTGGCCATGACATAAGCTTAAAAGCAGTCACGATTTATACTCACAGTCTTTCCATCATCTTCCCTTCTGGGCAAGCAGTTTCAATTTCATTCTGCTCATTTGCTCGGATTTATCTGCTGGCATATCAATAATTTGCTTGGCCAAACCTATACAAGTGACGACTATATTGCCAATGAATATTAATTACCTTAACAAGAGTAATAAGCTCTTTGAGGCAACTAATTGTTTAGCATGATCTGTCATACTCTAATTTCTAGTGATGTTGGATGCCACCTCCCTCATGTGAAGAAAAGAGGATGTTTTTAATATGACAAAACCAATTAACTAAAATATTTTCGTTAGCAAGGACGGACCTGGCATAGGAAATTTGAGAAAAATTATTTACATTATTGTTATGATTTGAGTCATATGTTTTAATTTAAGTAAAATATAATTATTAAATCATTTAAGTAATTTATGCTTTGATTAAGCCCTCCTAGGAGTACAAGGCTATGTTTGGTTATTAAAGCATGAATAATGGCAATTTCATTTTAACATTTATAATATTTATAATACAATTCTCTTTTTTTAAATAAAATAAAAATTAGTGTAAGATTTGCTAAAAATATTTTTCGATAAATTACAGATTTTTTCCTAACCTTGGCTACAAATGCGTGGACAACTCACAGGGAGGGATGTTGTGATACAGAACTTTCATATTTACGTTTAAGAAAATTGGTCGTTAAAAAATGATATGAAAGCCTCGTTTCAAGAGGTTATACCTTGATAAGAATAAATTAATGAAAAGCAAGTTATCCAATATAAATTATGCTTACATATATTTATAAGACGATTAAGTTTTCACAGTGCAGATATTCGTCTTTGCATAACTTGTTCCATAGAGCAGTATAATGAAAACCAGTTCTCAAGTCTCCAATTAGACTGTATTGCAACGGGCCGGGTTTTTTCAGGTTTCCGTTGATAGCCAAACAGTCCCTTAACATGGTTATAATCTCCTAACCAACTGAGATTCTAGAATAGTCTATTCAATCACTCTATAAATATCTCTCTGTTCTAAAAATGTAAAGATGAATCACAGTTTGGTAATACAATTCTGGTTCAGTTTATCTGTTTCTCTCTTCATGTCGTCTTCTCTATCTTGGTATCAAAGCTTTGGATTGAAAACCCGAGCTTTTCTTTCTTCCATCTTGCCACAGTGAATTCCTTGATTTTTTTTCTCTACTTTCTTTCGATCTGGTGTCTTCTCTGTTTCCTCTTGGATTGAAACCCACTACAAGAAAAAAGGCCTTTATTAACAGTTTTTCACCGTCAAGAAATGAAATATATGTTAAGATAGATAATTTTCATAAACGTCATCTATGCCAGTGTTAAGAAATTTTTAAAGCCATCTTGACATATACATATGTCAAAGTTTTCCATATTTGTGGTATCACATATGTTATAGGTTCTATTGCATATGTCAATGTTGGGCATAACAATATGTTAAGGTTGCTAATGAAATATTTAATATTATTTATTTTAATTTTTGTTTTTAATGAAAATGAATTTATTACCAGATTAAATTTGATACTAATTTTTAATAGTAATAATCAAGTCAAAGAATGATGTCAACAAATTTTACTCAATGTAAAATGATAATTATGTGCATATATATTTGAATATTGAAAACACAATTCCATAAATCTTTACTTGATCATTCACCATTTTCTACATATAAATAAAATCTAATTAAGTACAATTCAATTTTAAATTACAAGCTTAATTTGAAAAGACAATACTATATTTATAAAATGTCATCTTTGTTTCTTCATCTTGCTATGTTTCTTGGGTACCTCGTAAGATAAATAGAACACCAACAAAAAGTAAGCAAAAGTATATAAAAATAAATTAAAATATTCAAACATGATGTGATATTGCCTGTGCAAAAAGACATTTGCAGATGACTAAGAAAAGAAAAGTTTAGGATAGAGTATGATAATGAATAACAGCATTATCAATTTCTAATGTACATGACTATATACAACTCTTGAATAGTAAAACTAAAGGAAATATTGATCATCAAACGTGATAGATTATTCATATTGAAGTAAAATTAATATACAAAGAGAGAGTAATACCATAATTAAGGATTAAGACATAACAAACAAAAAAAGGAGCAAATCAACAACATTCATAGTAGAAGTCTTAGGAAAATAGTTTGGGAGTAATAATAGCAAAAATGAGCAAATCAATAGCATTTATAGTGAAGTCTAATGCAAATAATTTGGAGTAATATTAATAATAATAATACTAAAAATTATTATTACTATTACTTTATTAGCATTAAATCGTTTAATATAAACATAGTAATAATAATAATAATAATAATAATAATAACAACAACAACAACAATAATAATAATAGTAAAAATAATAACAATGGTAATAGTAATAGTAATAATAATAATAATAGTTATAATAATAATAATAATAATAGTAATAATAATAGTAATAGTAATAATAATAATAATAATAGTAATAATAGTAATAATACTATAATAATAATAATGTGTGTATTAATATAATAATAATATAAATAATAATAATAATAATATTATTATTATTAATCTAATAACAATATTATTATTATTCTACATACTCTTATCTATGTAAATCTTGCTACATAGACATTAGTATTAATGACTATAAGCTTTGAAGTTTTGCAATGATGTGGAGAAAGGACGATTCCAAGGAGGGTAAAAAATATATAAACCTTCAAGCTTATGATAAAACTACACTTAGAAACACTGAAAAGAAAATGTTGAAACATAGAGACATAGGCATAAATATGTACATTGGACAGGATTCAAAGTAGCCTGCTGCTTGAAGATGTAATTAAAAAGCATGACGTTTTTGTTAATTTATAAAATGCTCAACTGGTGCAGGTATTAAAGAAGAATACAAATATCAGTTTGAATTTAGAGAGATGCAATAGTAAAGGATGGGTTGTGATTCAGCCTTCTCTAGAACAGTGTTTGCCTTCTCTAGAACACTGTTTGCTTACTTTAATAGTTTTTCTTTCAGCAACAATATCAAAAGGACAAATATGTTTCCAGGCCATGAATAATAAAAATAGAATGTTAAATAGCAAAGTAAAAGCCCTTGATAATTTCAAACCATAAAGAACAATATATAATGTCTTGGAAAGTAAGTTACATGACTTGGAGGGATATATGCTTCCCACTCAAAATGTCCAATTGAATTGTTCCATAACTGTATATCATACTCTCTGGAATGACCCTGCATAGTTTCATGACGACCCAATAAAAAATGGTTACATATGGGATCTCTAATCTCACCACCATCAAATCAAATACATTTTATATCATTTCAGCTAGGTAGTCTATCTGAGATAATTGCAATGCACATAACTTATCACTCATAGCAAATTAAATATGGACATAAAAATTATAGAGTTTTGGACATATTTAGTTTTGTTTTTAAAAAAAAAATTTATTAAAATAGTTTGAAAATGAATATAATGTTCAAACAAGTGCGTGAACAGTAATGTTGCGATTAGTGGCTAGCAGCGATAACTTAAAAAATTTCAAAACATTGTAATGTTGCTTAGTCAAGAATTATTAGTGAGTGAACTTAAAAAAATTTCAATGTCGTAGCCAATGACTAGGCATTACTATTCACGCACTAGTTTGAGCATTATTTTCATTTACAAACTATTTTAACAATTTTTTTTTTAAACAAAGTAAATACGTCCAAAGCTCAAAATTATAAACTAAAAGTTCATTAATGTAAAAGAATCCGCATACTTATCATGTTAATTTATAGTATCCAAATAAGCACATTCAAATTCTGCAATCTTGACGAGAATGTACTCAATAAAAATCAAATGGGTGAGGGTGATTTTACCCGAGCCTCTATCCCCACAATTTCAGTTTCATGATTTGCACTATTTAAATACTCAGAACCAGGAAAAATTTTCTTATATTCTCATATCTGATCTAAGAACCTAAGATCCACAAGTAATACATTAGAAATTTAAAGGCCCAAAATCACCAACAATTTAAAAAAAAAAGCATAACATATCATACTAGATTTAAAACTTATGAGTCGATGCAACAAATAAGAAAAATCAAGTATAATTATATTTTTTGATAAGTATATTTAAAAATTTTATTTATTTCTAAAAGTATATTCAAAGTTGAAGATTTTTGAAGATGTAAATAAATATTAGAATGATGATTCATATAAAAAACGTTAGAAAAAAATTGTTTCAGCATACATTAATCATATCATAAAAAAATAAGACAAAAACAAATTATATAATTATTACTATATTGATACAATTTATGTAGATGTAATTGTTAGAGAATAAGTTCTATATTATCAGTAAGCAATCCTTACATTGTCAAATAAATTATATAACTAGAAGAAAAAATTATCTTGGAATTTGAATAAAAAAAGTTAATTCTTATAAGAGTTTAACTCTAACTATTTTTCTAAAGTTTCGTTTCAAGCACACCCTTGGTTCATGTGCTTCATGATAAGTGGCAATGCTGAGGATAGCATCCAAGGTGATGGAAGCAATGAAAATAGTGGTGAGCATGGAAAAAACATGCAAATGATAAGGTGGTAAGGCGTTAGGTTCAATGATGGGTGTGGTGATGAGAATATTGTTTACATGTCCATTATAGTCAACCAATGGGAGTGATTATATAGTGCTAATGCATGGTAGTGGTAGCATAAACATGATAATACGAAATTATAACAAAGAAAAATGTGTTGATGGTTGTGATAGTATTACTGATTTTTTGATGATGTAGAAGAATATATATAAGATCGAATAATAAAAAGTATAACTTTTGGCTAGTAGTAGGCCCACAATGGTGGGTCTTCCAAAATTGTGAGCGAGTCTAGCAGGAAGTAGGAGAACCCGCTCGCCTTAAGCGTGGTGATAGTATTACGTGGTAGTAGCAATTACAACCTTTGATAATTATCCTAGCTGATGGTATAATAGCTACTCATGCTTCTCTTCAATAACCACTTCATCAACTCGGCATATTAACAAGTGTACCCACAACCACTAGAACTACATTTTTGTTAAAGAGATATATAATTATAGGGAATTTGCTATATATAATGGATTCAGGTATGAAATCATATAAATGTTTTACTTGAAAAAAATAAAGAAAAGGAAAAGGTGATGTAGGAAACACTTAAGATTGGTTATGAACATAGAGGTTAGAGTGAGCGATGTGGTGTTTATAAACTAACTTGAGCATTTAGGTTTTCCTATTAAAATACTTCATCTTATTGGTTAATCTTCAGATTTTCTTTTCAAGAAGTAGCCATGTTCACTCTCACTTATAAAATTAATCTCCAAAATACAAAATAACTAAGTGATTCAAAATGCACACCCAAATTCATTCTATTTGTTCTCATTTTCTATACCCATTGGTCGAAAATAAAAAATTTCTCATTTTGGAGACAAATACAATCACTGTGTTAAGGAAATAAACAAAATTAGAAACCCTAACCTTAAATCAAAACCGCAACTTAGAACCTAAACATGTATATTCCATAACATCTAAAGGGAAACTTCAAGTCATCAAGAATACATACTGAATAAGCAAGAAATTTAAAGTAACCATACCTTTTAACCCTAGATTATCTCTTCTGAAAGTTCTGATGGAGGATTCCTATGTAAGTTGTAGTAGACCATGTTTGGCTCTTGCCGCTCTTGCCCGCAGACTGATGGTTGTCCAACTCGCTTTATTAATGGTATCGAGACTCAGAGTTTTTAGGGTTTGGGAATGAATGTGTATGTCGGGTTTTGAAACAAATGAAAAGGGAAAGAGCCGAAAGGCTGATCTACAAATTTATACGTATTGTAAAACCTAGACAGATAACAAACCTTTTATTCCAATAAATTAATTCATCTTAAAAAGTATCTTTACTAATTCTACCTTGACTTAAAAAATTATGTCAACGTCAGTTCATGTTATGTCAAAGTTTCTTCCCTAAAGTCTAGAATCTGTCAAGATTACTTCAAATAAATAAAAAATAATATATATAATAGGTTCTAATGGTAGATACCACAATAAGTCAAGGATTTTTCTGTCAATGAAGCTTGTTTTTCTTGTAGTGACCCTAGTTTCTTATCTCTGCTTCTAAAAAGGAGAATTCATCGATTCAATCTTCTGAATCGCCACAGAATTCGTTGTTGGCACCCAGCTCGTTACAAACCTCAATCATCCTCTACCTATCAAGCTTGATGAAATAATTATATCCTATGGAAAACTCAAATGGAGAATGTTGTGTTTGCAAATGGCTTTGAAGATTTCATTGATGGCGTCAAACAGTGTCCACCGAAGGACTGCATTATGGCGAAATCAATCCTGAGTTCGTTCAACGAAGGCACCTTAATCGAACGATCCTCAGCTAGTTATGTTCCACCCTAACTCCTGATATAATGAGTCAGGTATGGGTTATTAGACATCTCATGAAGCCTGGATTGCTCTTCAACAAATCTTCTCAAGCTCTTCCAGGCTCAGTTATGCAACTTAGATTGGAATTTCAAACTATAAGGAGGAGAAGTTTATGATGGAATACATCTTGAAGATGAAAACTGTTTCAGACAATCTTGCTGCAGTAGGAGAGACAATAAAGGAAATAGACCAGATACTTCCAACTTCTTGGAGGTCTCGTATCAAGGTACAATGCCATTGTTGCTACACGCCTACTAGGGATGAAGAGCTCTCTTTATTCTGTTCACAGTATGCTTCTCACACATGAACAAGGTTGACTTCCTAGAACACTTCTTCATCTAACCTCAATTCTATTGCTGCTCATATGGAAATTCGAACATAGCCTCATAATTCTTCTGGTTTTTCTCATGCCAAATGTTGTCAAAGGCTTCATTTCCACTCGTCACAATATCAGCAACGCTTGTCCAAAAATCAAACCTGGTCTACAACCTATTCTCAACCAAGATCACCACATTATCAACCACATTCATTTTTTCCTCAACCTCGTTCGCATTCACCTCCTACACATCCTCAGTGTCAATTATGTGGCAAATCTGGGTACACTGTTGCTAGGTGTTATCATCGATTCGATATATCATTTCAAGGCCTTGTGAAAACAATTTTCGGCCATCATCTTCTGGCAAAAATAGTTTTCCTCCCAGATCTTCAGTTCCCATGCAAGCCATGATCACAACTGGTGATGTTTCTCCACTATAAGATGACTGGTTCTTCAACACAGGAGCAACCCATCATCTCACCAACAATTCTCAGTCTCTTGAAGATGTTAAACCATATCTTGGTTCTGATCAAGTGACCATTGGAAATGGCCAAAGCTTACCTATTCGTCATTTGAGTATGTGGCATTGTACCATTTCCTCTAGACAGTTTCAGTTACGATAGGTTCTTCATTTCCCAAAGCTGTCTACTAATCTCATTAGTGTTTCTAAATTCTGTTATGAAAATCTTGTCTTTTTTTAATTTCATTCTTCTTGTTTTCTTGTAAACGATCAAATCACCAAGCAGATCCTTCTCCAAGGCACTATTAAGGATTGTCTTTACACTGTTTCATCTCAGTCTACACCTTCTTATGCATTTGTTACAGCCAGCTCCAACAATTCTTCAAACACCACAAGCCTTTGGCATGCTCAGCTTGGGCATCTTGCTACCCCTATTTTACATAAAGTCCTATCTTTATATACTCCACCTGTACCTTTTTCAATGACTAATAAAATCTCTGTCCTCTTGCAAGATCACATTAATTGCCATTTTCACTTTCTACTTTTCATGCATTAAAACCATTGGAATTACTTTATTTGGATATTTGGGGCCCAACACCTTGCCTGCTACTTCCAGGTGCTAGGTGCTTCTTAATCATTGTTGATGACTTATCAAGGTTTACTTAGCTTTATTTTTGCAAAGACCAATCTCTTCCTGTTTTATCTCCTTTCATAAAGATGATTGAAAAATAGCTAAAAGTTTCAATCCAATGTTGTCTGATAATAGGGGGGGGGGGAGAGTTTCTTGCTTTTCGTTCTTATCTGGAAAAACATGGAATTACTCATAGATTTTCTTGTCCTCACACACCCCAACAAAATGGTAGAGCTAAAAGGAGGATTCGTCATGTAGTTGAGACTGGTTTAGCTCTTTCAGCCTAAGCTTCCCTTCCATCCAGATATTGGATGCAAGCCTTCCAAACTGCATGTTATCTAATCAATATATTTACCAACCAAAGTTCTACAAAATCAGATTCCTCTGCAATTAATTTTCAATAAAACACCTAATTATCGTCATTTACGTGTCTTTGGGTGCTTATACTTTCCATCCCTACGTCCCTATATGACAAACAAACTCTCATACCACTCTCTTCCTTGTGTTTTTCAGGGTTATGCCCCTACTCACAAAGGCTATATTTGTCTTGATTCTCATTCTGGTCGCATCTATATTTCTCGTCATGTTTTGTTCCATGAACATTCTTTTTCGTTTCATTTACTTTCTCACCCTTCTCCATCACCCTTACTCACCAACTTTATTCCTACACCAGCCCTTATCTCTGCTCCCTCGTGTTCATTTCCTGCTACTACTGTTCCTATTTCTTCACCAATTCTTACCTCTGCTCCATAACCCTCACAACCATCTGCTGATGTTCTCCCACAGTCCACACAACCCCTTACTAATATTCCCATATGCTCCCCCACTGAATCTTTACCCCCAATTCTTCAAGTCCCCTTCTCTTCACCTCCTGTTTTGGCTCCTTCTATTTCCAATATTCATCCCATAGTAACTAGCTAAGTCCTGAAACCTCCAAGAAAAATAGTTATCTTACTCAAAAACACAACAAACCATGCCTTACCTTCAAGACTCCAAACTTCCACATAGGTTGATGCAATGCAAATTAGGTAATGCTATTATGAGGAACAATGCTTGGACCCTAGTTTCACCACTAGTTGATGCTAGAATTTTTGGATGTCATTGGGTATACAAAACAAAATATAAGCAAGATGGTTCTTTGGACAGACTCAAGGCCCGTTTGGTGGCTCAAGGTTTTACTCAAACACCTGGGGTTGATTATTTTGATACCTTCAACTTAGTAGTTAAACCATGTACTATTCGACTAA